>JXCR01048831.1:99018-111076 GCA_002079205.1 Phalaenopsis hybrid cultivar | reverse complement strand
TCATGAAAAACACCACCAAATTATCTCATAAAATTCAAAATCCTTTCTCATGCAAAAGAGCCAAGCCAAAGGGAAGCCATGAAGCTATTCCCAAGCCATAGGTGAGTCATATGAGACTTGCCACCTCATCAATCTATTAATGGCAAGAGGCCAAGCCACTTTCAAGCCTCCTTAAAAAGGTTTTAACCCTTTTAATATATTTTTAGCCAAATCTCTTTGGACGGTGGCTTATCCTCAATGATTAAGCTGAGTCAAATTATCTCCTCTTAAGCCCAAACTAGCTTTGGTGGTTGAGCCCAACCCAAATACATGTTTTGACCCAATTTGACCCAAAATGACACTTCCCCCATTCCTCTTTAATCCAAGAAATGTACACATGACCAACCCCGATTGATTGTACCAAACTCAAGCCCTGAGCCCCCTGACCAAATGATGACCTGGTCGTGGTCGGCCAGCCACCTTGGCTGTCGGAAAACACCATGGCCAAGGGGGAGCAAGGAGCTAAAACTCAAAATTAAACCCACCTGATGTGAACAAGTCCAATTGGCCATTGACGCCTTTCTTCCCTACACCTAAGCATCATTTGTCACCCACTGGCCAGTCATGGTGGCCTCTTCTCCCCCCTCTATTTAAAATCACCCTCCATGGCCAAGGGGAGAGAGCTTCAACCTCTTTGGGGAGACTCTTTCAAATTGTTCCCAGAACTTCTTCAAGACCTCTTGAGTGAAATGCAACCATTCTCGAGCCCTCTTTTCCACTGATCAGAGTCAATTTCTCAACCCTAATTTGAGCTTGAAATAAGAAATCCCATAAACCTCCACCAAATCAAAATTAATTGCACCCACACCATTCCCTGAGTGAGAGAAGAAGATCCCCCATAAAATCTCCATCACCAGACCACCCTAAGGTAGACTTTCATCAACCCCCTAAATCGACCTTAATTAATTTCATACTTAGGCATTTCACCACAGCTTGAGGCTTCATCTAGGAGCTCTTTGGACTAAAGGCAAGCTTTTGGAAGCACCCAATCGAGGCCACACCTCTTGGGCAAAGGTATTGAACTCTTCCCTTAAACTGAGATTCATTTAATTCTCCATACTTATAAACTTGATTTAAAACTTGATCAATCGTATGGATATATTCTCCTAGCCAAGAAGAGTCTATAGGAACAAACCACACTTAATTTGGTTAAATATCGAGAAAGATATTAAGGTTTGAAGTTGGAGGGTTCTCGGGCTAGGGATTTGGGGATGATGAATGGATGTCATCCGTTTCCACGTATATTGAATGGACGGTCGTGATTGCACCAAACAGATGAAAGGGCGGGCCGAGTCAGCGCTGAGGTGGCTGGCGGTGTCGAACCGGAAGACACTGCGTGAAAAGTTTGGATCTTCCTAGATTGAGGTGGTGATGCATCACCTAAATAGAAAAATAGGGATTTTTCTTATTTATTTAAATATCAGAACTTCAAAAATGCATATCTTAGTGTAGAAAAATTACAAAAATAAAAAAAAAAAATACCCTCTTGCTCAGTGAACAAAGGAGAACAATGTGGAAATGGTTTCATGTCTGTTTGATGCATGTATGATTTTCAATTAATTAATTGGTGTTTTTTATTATTTGTATTCTCCATTTGCATAGACATTTCACCATGACATGGGACCAAGGGCTTTTGGTGTCTCTGTTGTTAGGCAACTCCCCTAATTTTTCAAGGTCAGGGGCATCTCTAACTAGAGATATCTAATTTTAAAATTAATGGTCCATGTTTTGGTATAAAAATTATAATAATTAAAATACTCATAACAAAATATAAAACTTGTTTTGATAGGTTCATTGTGGTCAGAGGACCGTAGGAAAAATATAAACTTGATTTAACTCATTAAAAATAACCCTAATTGTCACCAACCCCTAAAACTGAATAAAAATTAAATTGGAGTAATTATAAATGTAAATGACATAAAAATTATTCTCTACTGTAATTTAATGTTAGAGAGGCTCCCCATAAAAATTTCAAGTCAATTGGAGTTAATTTGACCACTAAAATAAATTAATNATAAACTTGATTTAACTCATTAAAAATAACCCTAATTGTCACCAACCCCTAAAACTGAATAAAAATTAAATTGGAGTAATTATAAATGTAAATGACATAAAAATTATTCTCTACTGTAATTTAATGCTAGAGAGGCTCCCCATAAAAATTTCAAGTCAATTGGAGTTAATTTGACCACTAACATAAATTAAACAAGTGAAATGACATTTTTGGCATTAAAATAATTATAATAATTAAAATAAAATTTTAAAAATCACCAAATTGGTTTTGGGAGCTCCTTAAGACCAAAGGAATCTAATAAAAATAAAATTGNATGACATTTTTGGCATTAAAATAATTATAATAATTAAAATAAAATTTTAAAAATCACCAAATTGGTTTTGGAGCTCCTTATGACCAAAGGAATCTAATAAAAATAAAATTAAAATTAAAATAAACACTTCATTTTTTAGACAATTTTAAGCATTTAAATAATTAAAAATTAATTTTAAAATAAAAAAAAAATATTGAAAAGTTGTGAAAAACACACTAAAATGTCAAATTTGACTTGTTGATCACCTGAAACTAATTAAAATAATTTTCCTAATTTTCTAAATCAAGATATTAATTTTTAAATGCTTAAAATAAATTTTCTTTAATTTTCCACTAAAATAATTCTAATAATTAAAACGTAAATCAAAAAAATATTTAATTAATTTCTTTGGGTTTCCTGGACTCATAGAGATTTAATAAAAATATAAAACTTAATTTTTTACTTAAATAATATTTTATTATTAATTAATACTCAAAAGAAACAAATAATTCTAATAATTCAATTAAACCTTTAAAAATCATGAAAATTGGTTTTAATGTTCCTCTAACCTAGGTAAACCTCAAATAATTTTCTTAAGGATATAAATTTTCTTTTGGTTGAGTTATTAAATTTTCATTAAAAATCCTTATTTTTGCATTAAAAATAATTATAAAATTAAATAAATTCAAAAAAATCACATTTTGTCCTCTGATATTTTAATTGACCTATGAGTGGGGTAACATGAAATTTCAAAGTAATTTGCATTAAATTTGATAAATTATGAAGTGTTAGGTCAATAGGGGCAAAATGGTAATTTTGAAGATTTTGTCTTAATCAATATTTAGGCTTAATTAAAATGAGAAATGGGAAATGAATGATTTTAAATAACATGTCTTGATGATTGAAACATAAAAGGGATAAATGGTAATAACCAATCTCACTTTGATCTTATTAAAGATAAGNTTTCATTAAAAATCCTTATTTTTGCATTAAAAATAATTATAAAATTAAATAAATTCAGAAAAATCACATTTTGTCCTCTGATATTTTAATTGACTTATGAGTGGGGTAACATGAAATTGCAAAGTCATTTGCATTAAATTTGATAAATTATGAAGTGTTAGGTCAATAGGGGCAAAATGGTAATTTTGAAGATTTTGCCTTAATCAATATTTAGGCTTAATTAAAATGAGAAATGGGAAATGAATGATCTTAAATAACATGTCTTGATGATTGAAACATAAAAGTGATAAATGGTAATAATCAATCTCACTTTGATCTTATTAAAGATAAATTTGTAATTCCTTAAATTAATGAAGTTTGGAAGAATAATTAAATAAGAAGATATTAAGGTGAGGGTTTGATTTTGCAAGATCATAACTCGTTAATTTTAAACCCCAATTAATGGTGTATGATTCAGGCTAATGATTAAGAACATAAACATTTAAAAATCTTTTTTCTTAAAATTACAAATTTGCCCATTAAGCTTTAAGGGCTTAAGAGTGAATTAGGACTAATCAAATTTGTCTAATGAGGTTTTTAAAAAATGAATTATGATTAATTTGAAACTTTTGAAACACTACAAGCCCATTCTTTAAAAAAAATCAAATCTGTTAAGCTTCTTAATTAAATCAATTCGCCTCCTAAAGGCTTTCACCCACAAAATTTATAAATAAAATATCAAATGACAATTACCCCATCCTTAGGGTTGGCTAAAACATCTNATAAGTTTGTAATTCCTTAAATTAATGAAGTTTGGAAGAATAATTAAATAAGAAGATATTAAGGTGAGGGTTGATTTTGGAAGATCATAACTCACTAATTTTAAACCCCAATTAATGGTGTATGATTCAGGCTAATGATTAAGAACATAAACATTTAAAAATCTTTTTTCTTAAAATTACAAATTTGCCCATTAAGCTTTAAGGGCTTAACAGTGAATTAGGACTAATCAAATTTGTCTAATGAGGTTTTTAAAAAAAGAATTATGATTAATTTGAAACTTTTGAAACACTACAAGCCCATTCTTTAAAAAAAAATCAAATCGGTTAAGCTTCTTAATTAAATCAATTCGCCTCCTAAAGGCTTTCACCCACAAAATTTATATATAAAATATCAAATGACAATTACCCCATCCTTAGGGTTGGCTAAAACATCAGTTCATTGATCATAAGGGTATGATAAGGATGAGTTATTAAGCAACATAATGAGTTTGAATGAACTCAGAACTTTTTAAGGGATCGTGAGATGTCCGAGGACCGGTCCCTTGACATTTCTCATACAATTTTGGATATCTTGAAGCATGATTAAACTCGTTATGTCTTGCTTGAGAAATCATGTATACATTTAAATGAATAGGATCCACCCATTTATGACATAATATTCGGTAGGCCTGTGACAAACCTATTTATAGGCTTTAATTTCCTGCAAATTATAAATGTTTGCTGCAAAATATACTAAAGTTCCAGGTGGAGGAACGAGAAGCCTCAACATGTACGCTTTTATAGTTTACAGTACCTTCTTTTATTATACTTTCTTTATTGCACTTTTCATGCTTATAAACTTGTATGCNTTTCCTGCAAATTATAAATGTTTGCTGCAAAATATACTAAAGTTCCAGGTGGAGGAACGAGAAGCCTCAACAGGTGCGCTTTTATAGTTTACAGTACCTTCTTTTATTATACTTTCTTTATTGAACTTTTCATGCTTATAAACTTGTATGTTAAATAACAATGTCACCCTGCTTGTCAAAACCAAAACCTTTAGGATAACCACCAAACTGAAACCAAAACTAAAAATCAAAACAAGATAAAATTCACCGTCACACCATTCAAAATATAAGACAACTCAAAATTTAATCACAAACAGAACGAAACAAAAATTGCAACTAAATTAAAACGTCTTTATCGGATGATCAGAAATCTCTTGGAGGAGGTAACCTACGGTAGCTAAAGAGNCAAAATATAAGACAACTCAAAATTTAATCACAAACAGAACGAAACAAAAATTGCAACTAAATTAAAACGTCTCTATCGGATGATCGGAAATCTCTCGGAGGAGGTAACCTACGGTAGCTAACGAAATTTTTCATGGTCTAAATGAAAGTATGGAACTCATGAGTTGAGTTTAGTAAATTCATTTGAACTAAGTGAATACAAAAGAAAATAGTAGTACCGGGACGAGGGAACCGTAGGATCCTAACCGGTGTCACTTTAATCAACTTTAAGATCCCCCATAATATTTAAAAATAACCATAACCTTAGGGAACATTTGATTTGACATCAGAATGTGACACATTAGAAAACTTAAACTTGCTATGATGAGGAGCTCGGAGCTGGCATCGTGGGCAGCACAATCATCTTCAACAGCAGAGCATGCCTACATCAGCGAAACCATTCTTTCGAATTAAACAAGAATTCATAGGACTTCGAGGTTGTTTGTTTATGCAACATAAATCCTCAACTTATCTTTAGGCTTTATATAGCTCTACTTTGCAATTTAAGCTCTAACTTGTTTTAGGATTCTGAGATTGTCGTTCGTCTTGATCTAAATCCTCACATCTTCGAGGCTATTTGTGTGATTGTTTCATAAGAATGTAAACCCAAATTAATAAAATTGGTAGAATGAAACACTCAATAGTTCTATTTTTCAAAACTAAAGCCAAACAGTAGGATAGTTTGGGAGGTCAGCGAGGTTCCCCTCAGGATCTACTAAGTTCCCTAGTTTTTCTCCCTTTGGATTCCAAGTTCTAAATTTGAGTCATTCCCTATTAACACATCTTCGTCTAATCTATTTGAAAAGTCCTATTCTTTGGGACTCCTTGAAGATAATATCCCCTGATTTTTATCAAGAGTTTTTTTAGATGACTTCGGTTATTCAAAGATGTAATTAATTACAAGGGCTTGTCTTTATAGGAAACATTTCAAGAACCCAGCTTAATATAAACCCTATTTAATTTTTCATATTAAATAGGGAAACTTGTCAGCTTATAGCATGGTTTCGCAGACCAAACAGATGTCATATATTTCTTATTTTATTTGATTGAGTCTCACCCTCAAGTCTTGTGTTTATCGTTTGAGATAGATACACAGCTTGAGGTGCAGTGCTCTTTCATATAAACTTTGAAAGATATGGGATCAGTTTGATTTCATATTTTTTTAAACTTAAATATATATAAATTAAATGCCCCTCTGAAGCGGGCAACGGGATTCCGATTCCGGTGACGGACAGCTTCCAGAGGACGACCCCCCAAAAATTATGCCGACAACATTATTGTTGTAACTATAATAATCAATAATTATCAAATTGGGAGTGTCGTAATTGATATTGGGAGTTCTGTCAACATTCTCTTCAAAAAAAAAATTGTGAGAAGATGAACAAGACAAACGATCAACTCACTCCTACTTTTGAACCTATGTGCATATTTTTTAATAAGAGAAAAAAAAACTAATAGATTCATCTCTCTATAACTTGACGAGAAGAAAATAAGCAATATACATAAATAAAAAATTCATAATAGTTGATGCTCCAACTACATACAATGACAACTTTGGCAGACCAGTGTTTAAAACATTTAAAGTGGTGATTGATACTCCTCTCCAAGTGCAGCTACACTTTGGGGGCTCATGCAAGTGCATGTGTCGTATCAGTAATATCGGAATTTTTGAGTCTGGGATGTCAATCCCACAGGGAATGAGGGAATTAAACTTATGAAAAGTTCCATCCTATTGATTTCATTCTTAGACTGGAAGATAGATTGTGTTAAAGTTCTACAAACTAATTCTATAGTATTACAAGAAATTGTAACGTTGAAATCCTACTAAAATCCTACTTAACTAGAGAGTTGGATAGATGAATATCATGTTCTAAAGATACCCTCCCTTGCAATAATGTAAATGGAGTACAAGAAATGTAAAGTAAAAATTGTAAATATAGCTAGTGACAAATAGGAGCAACTCTCTTCTTTACCCTCTCCCGAGTGCATAAAGAAGATTGGTTAGAATGACTTTAATTCATTAAATCCCATTTTGAACCAGGTAAAGAATATTTCCCTAACCTTTACATCTCTCTAAGAGGCATATCCACCTATATCCCATAATTCAATATGATTAAACTAGTTGATTCTACCATAGCTCTCCTCAGTCATTATGGTTCATATCACATTTTAACATTTCACATGGCCAGAATGAAAATTAAATGAAGATCTGAAGGTTAATCATCATATTCAATAATTGAAAGTAATTTTTAAACACTTAACATTCCTATACATCCTACTTAATTATCATNCGGGACGAGGGAACCGTAGGATCCTAACCGGTGTCGCTCTAATCAACTTTAACATCCCCCATAATATTTAAAAATAACCATAACCTTAAGGAACATTTGATTTGACATCAGAATGTGACACATTAGAAAACTTAAACTTGTTATGATGAGGAGCTTGGAGCTGGCATCGTGGGCAACACAGCCATCTTCAACAGCAGAGCATGCCTACATCAGCGAAACCATTCTTTCAAATTAAACAAGAATCCATAGGACTTCGAGGTTGTTTGCTTATGCAACATAAATCCTCAACTTATCTTTAGGCTTTATATAGCTCTACTATACAATTTAAGCTCTAACTTAATTTAGGATTCTGAGATTGTCGTTCGTCACGATCTAAATCCTCACATTTTCAAGGCTATTTGTGTGATTGTTTCATAAGAATGTAAGACCAAATTAATAAAATTGGTAGAATGAAACACTCAATAGTTCTATTTTTCAAAACTAAAGCCAAACAGTAGGATAGTTTGGGAGGCCAGCGAGGTTCTCCTTAGAATCTACGAAGTTCCCTAGTTTTTCTCCCTTTGGATTCCAAGTTCCAAATTTGAGTCATTCCCCATTAACACATCTTAGTCTAATCTCTTTGAAAATTCCTATTCCTTAGGACTTCTTGAAGATAATATCCTCTGATTTTTATCGAGAGTTTTCTTAGATGACTTCGGTTATCTAAGATGTAATTAACTACAAGGGCTTGCCTTTATAGGAAACATTTCAAGAACCCAGATTAATATAAACCCTATTTAATTTTTTATATTAAATAGGAAAACTTGTCAGCTTATAGCATGGTTTCGCAGACCAAACAGATGTCATATATTTCTTATTTTATTTGATTGAGTCTCACCCTCAAGTCTTGTGTTTATCTTTTGAGATAGATACACAGCTTGAGACGCAGTGCTCTTTCATATAAACTTTGAAAGATATGGGATCAATTTGATTTCATATTTTTTTAAACTTAAATATATATAAATTAAATGCCCCTCTGAAGCGGGCAACGAGATTCTGATTCCGGTGACCGACAGCTTCCAGAGGACGACCCCCCCAAAATTATGCCGACAACATTATTGTTGTAACTATAATAATCAATAATTATCAAATTGGGAGTGTCGTAATTGATATTGGGAGTTCTGTCAACATTCTCTTCAAAAAAAAATTGTGAGAAGATGAACAAGACAAACGATCAACTCACTCCTACTTTTGAACCTCTGTGCATATTTTTTAATAAGAGAAAAGAAACTAATAGATTCATCTCTCTATAACTTGACGAGAAGAAAATAAGCAATATACATAAATAAAAAATTCATAATATTTGATGCTCCAACTACATACAATGACAACTTTGGCAGACCAGTGTTTAAATTATTTAAAGTGGTGATTGATACTCCTCTCCAAGTGCAGCTACACTTTGGGGGCTCATGCAAGTGCATGTGTCGTATCAGTAATATCGGAATTTTTGAGTCTGGGATGTCAATCCCACAGGGAATGAGGGAATTAAACTTATGAAAAGTTCCATCCTATTGATTTCATTCTTAGACTGGAAGATAGATTGTGTTAAAGTTCTACAAACTAATTCTATAGTATTACAAGAAATTGTAACGTTGAAATCCTACTTAACTAGAGAGTTGGATAGATGAATATCATGTTCTAAAGATACCCTCCCTTGCAATAATGTAAATGGAGTACAAGAAATGTAAAGTAAAAATTGTAAATATAGCTAGTGACAAATAGGAGCAACTCTCTTCTTTACCCTCTCGTGAGTGCATAAAGAAGATTGGTTAGAATGACTTTAATTCATTAAATCCCATTTTGAACCAGTTAAAGAATATTTCCCTAACCTTTACATCTCTCTACGAGGCATATCCACCTATATCCCACAATTCAATATGATTAAACTAGTTGATTCTACCATAGCTCTCCTCAGTCATTATGGTTCATATCACATTTTAACATTTCACATGGCCAGATTGAAAAGTAAATGAAGATCTGAAGGTTAATCATCATATTCAAAAATTGAAAGTAATTTTTAAACACTTAACATTTCTATACATCCTACTTAATTATCACAAGGTAAGGTAAGGAAATCTACTCAAGAAGTATGAGAGAAACAACACACCAAGTCATTAAAACAAGAGAGTTCCATTATCCAAATGTTTACAACATAAATATAATAATAAAGACATAATAAACTTATCTTCATCTCCTTTACAATGACATGAAGATGCTCCTCCTGATTCTTGGCTGCTACACCTAAAGGCTCTCCCTATCCTCTGCACTAGAGGAAGAAGGATAGACTCTNCATAAGGTAAGGTAAGGAAATCTACTCAAGAAGTATGAGAGAAACAACACACCAAGTCATTAAAACAAGAGAATTTCATTATCCAAATGTTTACAACATAAATACAATAATAAAGACATAATAAACTTATCTTCATCTCCTTTACAATGACATGAAGATGCTCCACCAATGCTCCTCCTGATTCTTGGCCGCTACACCTAAAGGCTCTCCCTATCCTCTGCACTAGAGGAAGAAGGATAATAACAATCCAATCAACTCAATCCTCACACCTTTATCAAATCTAGCAACCTCCCTTCATCAATCCTCTAAGTCTCAGATACATAATGTATATGTAGACTCTCTTAATTAACATAACATCACCCCACAGCTTCCAAAGAAACTCCCCACGACAGGCTTTCGAAACTACCAAAACTCCTCTAGGCAGTTGATGGCGCCAAGGCGCCCAAGGGCTGGCGTTAAGGCACCAGGCTCTTTGTATGCAAGAAACAACATTGGCACCTATGTGCTCAAGAGTACGGTGCCTAGGCGCCAATATCGTCTATGTGTCAAGTGGGTTGCGCCTAAGCACCATCCTGTTAGTTCGTCAGGAATAAGACTGGTGCCTAAGCGCTAGCCTCATTGTGCTCCTTTTACTCCAAGTCTCCTCCACATTTCCTTACTTCCAATACCTATTATCTCTATAAGAAAAATATTGAAATACATTTTCTTTAAAGTGCAATCTCATCCAAAAAAAATTACAAATAATAAAGAAACAATAACATTCGTATCTACACATCAAAATCCCTCAAACATAAAGGTTACTTTTCCTCAAGTAACACCAAAATTTAAATATCACTTTAGTTAACTTATAAGAGTGGGTTTCATATAAACTATCAACAATTATGCATCAGGAGATTCATAGTGATAAAAACATGATAACGCTAGTAAACTAGTCTAGTCATAGGGTGTAAGAACCTTTGCATCCAACCAAAAAATATAATTTCTTATTTACTTCTAAAAAGAAATTAACACATGTTAAAAAGAATACATTAGATGGTAAGTAGATAAATTTTTAAGCACTATCTTTAAAAATTTTATTAATACTTCCTAAACATCAATAACTTAAAAATATAAAAGAATTGAAAATTTAAATAGAATCTAATGAAACTAATTTTAGATAAGGCTTCTCCTCAAACTTTCCTCATTTTATATTTTATTTTATACTCATTTTTCTTGCTTTAGGATGAACATCTCAATCCTACTATATTTATATAGGCCTTGTAATAATTTTAAATTCTACTATAGTCTGTTTAAATTAAACACTTTAAAATCCTCTTCTTTTTTATTTTTTTTTAATTTTAAAAAGCATTAGATGAAAGTACAATTTTAAGCAGGCTCACTCCTTGTTAAGCATACATCTAAATGCTCGTAATTTAACAAATATATGNACTTCTAAAAAGAAATTAACACATGTTAAAAAGAATACATTAGATGGTAAGTAGATAAATTTTTAAGCACTACGTTTAAAAATTTTATTAATACTTCCTAAATATCAATAACTTAAAATAATAGTAGAATTGAAAATTTAAATAGAATCTAATGAAACTAATTTTAGATAAGGCTTCTCCTCAAACTTTCCTCATTTTATATTTTATTTTATACTCATTTTTCTTGCTTTAGGATGAACATCTCAATCCTACTATATTTATATAGGCCTTGTAATAATTTTAAATTCCACTATAGTCTGTTTAAATTAAACACTTTAAAATCCTCTTCTTTTTAGTTTTTTTTTATTTTTATTTTAAAAAGCATTAGATGAAAGTACAATTTTAAGCAGGCTCACTCCTTGTTAAGCATACATCTAAATGCTCCTAATTTAACAAATATATGGTACTTTTTGAAAATAAATATTTTAATCATTTTTCTATATGTTAAATTGCAAAAGTTCCTTAACACTAGTCTAACTTAATTTACATTGAGGTTAAATAAGTTAACTATGTTTCTCCTTCCTCATGATTGTGATGGTTCTAAATTTATCCCCCACTTTCCTCAACTTAATTAAAAATAGCAATTCAAACCTACTTTACTTAGGAAAAATAAGTTCAAGTTCTACAAGATT
>JXCR01048831.1:82328-98967 GCA_002079205.1 Phalaenopsis hybrid cultivar | reverse complement strand
CCCCCCCCCAAAACTTAATTTCAAACATTTTAAGCAATTTACAACATGAATTTAAATTTGGGGCAAATACACAGAACTACTTCCTATTACATTTATATCAACAAGATCAACAAGTATAACAAAAAATGAACGGGTATGTAATAGAACATAAATTTGAACTAAACAAGATACTAAATAAGATTTGCGACAGAAAGTTTGAATATTACAACAAACATATAAAATCAGTTCCACAGTATAGTACAGACTAATCCAATACAAATACAAATAACAACAACAACAATGAATAAAACTAACATCCTAAACATCCACATAAAAGAAGATAACACAATTCCTCATCTTCAACATCATCCTCATTTATTTTTTAATCTCCAGTGAAATCCTCCTCTATTGGTTGTCGGGTGCTTTCATGTATTTGATAATGAAAATATACTTGAAATTCAACAAGATTGTTATTTTCAATCCATTATTTTCACAAATATACCTCTAACTGATTGGCTAGATATCAGGTGTACTAATCGAATTATATTATATTTTGTTAATCCTCATGTGCTATCTTGCCTCTTAAAATATACACCTCNCCCCAAAACTTAATTTCAAACATTTTAAGCAATTTACAACATGAATTTAAATTTGGGGCAAATACACAGAACAACTTCCTATCACATTTATATCAACAAGATCAACAAGTATAACAAAAAATGCACGGGTATGTAATAGTACATAAATTTGAACTAAACAAGATACTAAATAAGATTTGCGACAGAAAGTTTGAATATTACAACAAACATATAAAATCAGTTCCACAGTATAGTACAGACTAATCCAATACAAATACAAATAACAACAACAACAATGAATAAAACTAACATCCTAAACATCCACATAAAAGAATATAACACAATTCCTCATCTTCAACATCATCCTCATTTATTTTTTCATCTCCAGTGAAATCCTCCTCTATTGGTTGTCGGGTGCTTTCATGTATTTGATAATGAAAATATACTTGGAATTCAACAAGATTGTTATTTTCAATCCATTAGATTCACAAATGTACCTCTAACTGATTGGCTAGATATCAGGTGGACTAATCGAATTATATTATACTTTGTTAATCCTCATGTGCTATCTTGCCTATTAAAATATACACCTTGACCTATACAATGGAGGAATCATCCACTCCCTTCTAATCTCTAATCATAAAGTCCATCTTAATAGAAGAATAGGGTCGAAAATAAGATATATTGAATTGAGATGGACTTGTTTCATGTCTAAAATTAGTATGTCTTTTGTATATCCCAACATCTATTAAGAAGTAGGTTGTAGAGGATGCAGTTGATACTTCTACTACAAAAAGGCGTGTTAGAGTTCAGGCACAACAAGAAGACTAAGAATAAATGCCCTGACCTAAGAGTTACTCCTTCTTAAGTCACACACTTGTAATCACAACAAAACAATCACCACACAAAAAAAAAAACATCAACATATATTCAAACACACTATAGAACGCTAACATACAAATATAAATTTGGGTTACCTCCCAAGAAACGCTTAGTTTAACGTCATCAGCCCGATTATACCAGAAATATTACTCAAGATAACACAACATCAAGACCTCATTTACCATAGGACTCTGGCCACCTAAATTGTGTTCAAGTCACTATCCATTCACTTTAAACACTCTACCTCACTTAAGATCTTTAATATCAATAACACCAAAAGGATAAACCTTTACTACAATAAATGGTCATGACCGCCTGAATTTAAGCTTTCCTGAAAATAATTCTAAGATTCATACTAAAGCTTTCATTAAATCATATCCAAAATCCACTTTAAATGATGCTTAGGTAGGTTTCAAAATGGGCGTTATAAACTTTCAACTATAATTTCAGGTAACACATCAAAACCCAAGCTTAAGCTCAACTCTTTTACTGCCCATGCTTAGCCCAATTTGTCCAAACTTCTAGCCCTCCTCTACTCACCCTTAGCCTTAAACAAAACACAACAGTCATAATAACAATCTCATTTCATTTTTTTAACCATTTGCTTCACATGACATTATATCTTTGAGTCTTGCCCTAAAACCAATAAACTCCTTTGCTTCATGCTTTATTGCTAATTGAACCTTACCCAAGCACACAACCTGCTTCTCTATTTCTCTCCACATGGCATAGATTTATTTATTAGCCCACCAAACTTGACCAAGCAATGTGGAATCCTCTTATTGGTTGAGGGCTTTGATTGTTCGCTCACCTCTATCTTAGCCATCATTTTCATTTGGCACCAAGTGTTCCTATTAAAAAAAACCCTTTTAGTGACTCAAGACCTCTATAAATACCCTTTGAGCCTCTTCAAATTGGCTTGCAGAAACTCTGACCTTAGATGCTCCAGTATGTTTAACCTTCCTTTAACACTCTTTAGCCTTCACAATTAATTAATTCCTCCAGCTTTCCTTCGCCTTTCCTTTACCCAAAATTAGAACACATCATAATCCCATTGTCCATCACTCGATCNCTTCGCCTTTCCTTTACCCAAAATTAGAACACATCATAATCCCATTGTCCATCACTCGATCTTTTTTTTTTTTAAGCATCCATTAGCTTCCATGAGCTAGCAAATCTACCCCTCCATTGATTTTTAATTGAATTGCTTCCATAGCCCACAGTTACATCAAATCAATCAACCAACCAATTGAATTCTTGGAAGAGGAAGGAGGAGCTGGTTGTTGATCTTTGGTAATTCTTCATGAGGACTAGACGATTGACCTAGAGAAGCTAAAAGTTGTGATTCCCCTCACATTATAGATATTCTTTTAATCTTAGATTTAGGTCTTTCGGTGGTGGAGCTTCGTGTAAAGAAATTCAACTTTATGTGAATTCCACCAATAGATCATTAAGTATAGGGTAGATGAAGTTTTCTACTTGACTAGATTTATGTTTGGTGGTATTCGTTGATAGGATCAAGTGTATTTCATTGAGCGATTGTGATTTTTTGTTATGTTTTGAATGATAANATAAAGTCCATCTTAATAGAAGAATAGGGTCGAAAATAAGATATATTGAATTGAGATGGACTTGTTTCATGTATAAAATTAGTATGTCTCTTGTATATCCCAACATTCTATTAAGAAGTAGGTTGTAGAGGATGCAGTTGATACTTCTACTACAAAAAGGCGTGTCAGAGTTCAGGCACAACAAGAAGACTAAGAATAAATGCCCTGACCTAAGAGTTACTCCCTTTTAAGTCACACACTTGTAATCACAACAAAACAATCACCACACAAAAAAAAACATCAACATATATTCAAACACACTATAGAACGCTAACATACAAATATAAATTTGGGTTACCTCCCAAGAAACGCTTAGTTTAACGTCATCAGCCCGATTATACCAGAAATATTACTCAAGATAACACAACATCAAGACCTCATTTACCATAGGACTCTGACCACCTAAATTGTGTTCAAGTCACTATCCAATCACTTTAAACACTCTACCTCACTTAGGATCTTTAATATCAATAACACCAAAAGGATAAACCTTTACTATAGTAAATGGTCATGACCGCCTGAATTTAAGCTTTCCTGAAAATAATTCTAAGCTTCATACTAAAGCTTTCATTAAATCATATCCAAAGTCCACTTTAAATGATGCTTAGGTAGGTTTCAAAATGGGCGGTATAAACTTTCANATATATATATATATATATATATTAAAGGAAATCGGTTTTTGGCACAGGCCCAAATACCGATTTCACATGCGCTGGGCCCCATGATAAGAGGTCGCGTCATGTGTTTAATATTCAAGAACTCAGTGTCACTGAGTGTTGGGTAATGTAGAGACCCGGTCCACCAAATTTAATTAGTTTCTTAATTAAGTATCTCACCTATCGCTCACCTATCACACTCACCTACCGCTCACCTACCTTATCCCATCTACCGCTCACATACATTCCACCTACCACTGTCATGGTTTCTATAAATAGTCTATTTTGGTTTAAAGGAAATGCAAGCCAAGCAAAGTCAAGCAAAGCCAAGCAAAACCAAGCAAAGCCAAGCAAGGCCAGGCCAAGTCATCTTAAGAGCTAAGAGAAAGAGAGGAAGAGAGAGAGAGAGGAAGGAAGAGAAGAAAATAAAGATTTTCTTGTAAACGTCGAGGCGTTCGACGGTGTAATTCCTCGAAGTAGTAAAATCCTCTGCAGCTCCATGGACGAAGGCAAGTTTGCAGAACCACATAAATCTGTGTGTCGCTCTGGTGTTTTTTTTTTTCTGCGTGCAATTTTTCTCGTTCCATTTTTCACTTTATTGTCGTCGTTTTTCACAACAACTGATATCAGAGCTTTGGTTTGGATCGAAAGAGTAGCGATGGGCGGAGACGAAGTGATGACATCAGAGATCAAGAAGTTCAATGACACAGATTTTGCTTACTGGATGATGCAGATAGAGGACTACCTCTATGGGAAGAAACTTCATCTTCCGTTACTGGGAAAGTGACCAGAAAAGATGGACGACGTAGAATGGAATTTGTTGGATCGACAGGTTTTGGGGGTTATACGATTAACCCTGTCTAGATCGGTTGCCCACAACGTCATCAAGGAGATGACTACTGCAGATCTCATGGCGGCTTTATCAAGTATGTATGAAAAGCCATCGGCAAATAACAAGGTGCATTTGATGAAAAAGTTATTCAACTTGAAGATAGTGGAAGGTGTATCTGCTGTTCAACTCCTGAATGATTTCAATACTATCACAAATCAATTGTTGTCTGTTGAAATTGATTTTGATAATGAGATACGTGCGATGATATTGTTGGCTTCATTGTCATATAACTGGGAAGCTATGAGGATGGTAGTTAGTAGTTCTACAGGTAAATCTAAGCTGAAATATGATGATGTTCGTTATTTGATTTTGGTTGAGGAGATGCGCAGGAAAGATTCTGACGAGATCTCGAGTTCGAGTTCGGTGCTGATTGTTGATTCCAGAGGAATATCACAAGATAGAAACTCAAACCATGGAAGATTAAAATCAAAGTCAGGTTAGCAGGAAACCTGCTGGAATTGTGGCAAGACTGACCACATAAAAAGGGTCTGCAGAAATCTTAAGAAGAAGGAGAATGATGACACTAATGTTGTATCTGAAGAAATACATGATACACTATTTCTGGCAGTTTACAGTTCTGTTGATGACTGGATACTAGATTCAGGGGCTTCCTTCCATACATCTTCCCGTCGGGAGTTAATGCGAAATTATGCTGCAGGTAACTTTGGGAAGGTACATCTGACTGATGAAAAAGCTCTGGACATAGTGGGGATGGGAGATGTTGATATTGCACTCCCTAACAAGAGCAAATGGACTTTGCAAAAGGTCAGACATGTTCCTGAGTTGAAGAAAAATCTCATCTTTGTTGGACAACTCAATGAGGGTGGTCATTCGGTGGTGTTCTCAGATATCACCTAGATGGTTACTAAATGAGCATTAGCACAAGCTCGGGATAAGAAAACTGACACACTATATATGACTACAGATTTACTCAGGTGTGGACACATGAGTCAGAGATACATTATGGGGAAGTAGAAAAAGGTCCATTTCTTGAAAAGTGGCAGAGCGCCAAAGGCTGGAAAATCGGACCATATACAGACAAATGGTGGAGAACCACAGAGTTATGAAGAAATCTTGCAAGATGAGAATTTGAGCAAGTGAGAGCTAACCAAGAAGGAGGAGACGGATTCCCTGTCAGGGAATCAAACTTGGGAGCTGGCATAAATTTCACCAAGGAAGAAGGCATTGCACAACAAGTGGGTGTACCGAGTGAAGACTGTGTTTGGTGGCAGTAAGAGGTACAAGGCTGGACTTGTTGAAAAGGACTTTCAGCAGAGGAAGGATATTGCTTATGCAGTTAAAGTTGTAAGAAGATACAAGAGTAACCCAGGAAAGAGCTTGGAGGTACAAGGCTGCATTAACGGTGATATGTCAACTGAGGGTGTTACTCGTGAGAAGTTGAAGTTGTGCTTAACTTCAGCTGGTCTTCTGACATGAAGACAGTGACTTTGAGTTGCAAAGGTGGAGTATATCATGTTCGAGAAAAATGTCGGTACAACTAGTAGAAGATGCAGCTAGTAGGTGATGCATGCAGTGTCTCAATCTCCAAGTGGGAGAATTGTTGGGTAATGTGGAGACCCAGACAACTGAATTTAATTAGTTTCTTAATTAAGTATCTCACCTACCGCTCACCTACCTCCCACCTACCGCTCTCATGGTTTCTATAAATAGTCTCTTTTGGTTTAAAGGAAATGCAAGCCAAGCAAAGCCAAACAAGGCCAAGCCAAGTCATCTTGAGAGCTAAGAGGAAGAGAGAGAGAGAGAGAGGAAGGGAGAGAAGAAAATAGAGATTTTCTTGTAAACGTCGAGACGTTCGACGGTGTAATTCCTCGAAGCAGTAAAATCCTCTGCAGCTCCGTGGACGTAAGCAACTTTGTCGAACCACGTAAATCTGTGTGTCGCTCTGGTGTTTTTTTCCTGTGTGTAATTTTTCTCGTTCCATTTTTCGCTTTATTGCCATCATTTTTCACAACACTGAGGATCAAGCCCGTGACATGAGGGGACTTATAGTCAACCCCGCCAACCAACAAACCACGATTTGAGGTATGTGTGTGTGTGTGTGTGTGTTTGTGTGTGGGCTCGCGCGCGCGCGCGCGCACGTGCGCGTGCGCATTGTATATTGAGCATTAATTTAAATGTTTGTTGTAAAGAATTGAATGAATATGCATTTTTTATGTTTATAAATATATCTGTATAACCAAAATGTCATAACTTACCCATTGGAATTTCAAATTGCACCAAAATTTCACCAATGGTATTTCTCAACAAATAAAAGACAAAACCTAAAATCAAATAATTTTAACTAAATAAATAATAAATAATATCAATAATTCATAAAAACATTGTTTGAATTTAAAAGNGCTGGTTGTTGATCTTTGGTAATTCTTCATGAGGACTAGACGATTGACCTAGAGAAGCTAAAAGTTGTGATTACCCTCACATTATAGATATTCTTCTAATCTTAGATTTAGGTCTTTCGATGGTGGAGCTTTGTGTAAAGAAATTCAACTTTATTTGAATTCCACCAATAGATCATTAAGTATAGGGTAGATGAAGCTTTCTACTTGACTAGATTTTTGTTTGGTGGTATTCGTTGATAGGATCGAGTGTATTTCATTGAGCGATTGTGATTTTTTGTTATGTTTTGAATGATAAGTTGATGTCATTCATTCCCATGGTAAGGTTGTGGATAGTTGTAATTTTGATAGATCATATGGTATCTGATGTATAGTGTACATCCAATTTCTTTAATCAGACATCATTACATGCCCAATAGGAGGCTAGCGCGTGGATAAGGGAACCTATCAAATGGAGCTGCTTGTAGGAAATGGCTAGGCGGATAGCTGATGTATACGATTCATTTAGGAATTTTTTAATAAATTCATTTTGAACTTTAAAAAATAATATAAAATTCAATATAAATATGAAAAACATAAAAATTGTCTTTGATTCAATAAATTGCCAAAAATAACGTGAGATCAAAATTAAATATCGAAATTTAATATGTTTTGCTTAATTAAATAATATAAATAAAATAAAAAAATAAAATGGCATGAAAAATTCAGGAAAAAATAATCACGTTTAGGGTGATTTTTTGTAATATTCTAGTGTTAGAGAATTAAAGAATAAATTTAAAAATAATTTGAATAGAAAAATACAAATAAAGGTATAATATTAATAAAAATTAAATAATAATAAAATGTAAATAAAATTTTTTTAAAAAATGAAAATGGAGAATCTATATTAACTTTTGAAAAAAATTAAACATATTTTCATAATAATAATTAACATTTAATAGAATATTGGGTATATTTGTAAAATTTAAATTATAATATTAATTTTATATTAATTAAATTGATAAAATCAATAATTCAAAACATAAAGATTCATAAAATTAATGTCAACGGATTGATGTAAATTAAATTCATGATAAAGTATTAATTATTAAAGCATGTAATANTATTAAAGGAAATCGGTTTTTGGCACAGGCCCAAATACCGATTTCACATGCGCTGGGCCCCATGATAAGAGGCCGCGCCATGTGCCTAAATATTTAAGAACCCTATGTCACTGAGTGTTGGGTAATGTGGAGACCCGGTCCACCGAATTTAATTAGTTTCTTAATTAAGTATTTCACCTATCGCTCACCTATCACACTCACCTACCGCTCACCTACCGCATCCCATCTACCGCTCACATACCTTCCACCTACCACTGTCATGGTTTCTATAAATAGTCTATTTTGGTTTAAAGGAAATGCAAGCCAAGCAAAGTCAAGCAAAGCCAAGCAAAACCAAGCAAGGCCAAGCAAAGTCATCTTAAGAGCTAAGAGAAAGAGAGGAAGAGAGAGTGAGAGGAAGGAAGAGTAGAAAATAAAGATTTTCTTGTAAACGTCGAGGCGTTCGACGGTATAATTCCTCGAAGTAGTAAAATCATATGCAGCTCCGTGGACGTAGGCAAGTTTGCAGAACCACATAAATCTGTGTGTCGCTCTGGTGTTTTTTTTTCTGCGTGTAATTATTCTCGTTCCATTTTTCACTTTATTGTCGTCGTTTTTCACAACAACTGATATCAGAGCTTTGGTTTGGATCGAAAGAGTAACGATGGGCGGAGACGAAGTGATTACATCAGAGATCAAGAAGTTCAATGGCACAAATTTTGCTTACTGGATGATGCAGATAGAGGACTACCTCTATGGGAAGAAACTTCATTTTCCGTTACTGGGAAAGTGACCAGAAAAGATGGACGAGGTGGAATGGAATCTGTTGGATCGACAGGTTCTGGGGGTTATACGATTAAACCTGTCTAGATCGGTTGCCCACAACATCATCAAGGAGATGACTACTGCATGACGGCTTTATCAGGTATGTATGAAAAGTCATCGGCAAATAACAAGGTGCATTTGATGAAAAAGTTATTCAACTTGAAGATGATGGAAGGTGTGTCTGTTGCTCAACACCTGAATGATTTCAACACTATCACAAATCAATTGTCGTCTGTTGAAATTGATTTTGATAATGAGATACGTGTGAAGATATTGTTGGCTTCATTGTCAAATAACTGGGAAGCTATGAGGATGGCAGTTAGTAGTTCTACAGGTAAATCTAAGCTGAAATATGATGATATTAGTGATTTGATTTTGGTTGAGGAGATGCGCAGGAAAGATTCTGGCGAGACCTCAAGTTCGAGTTTGGTGTTGATTGTTGATTCCAGAGGGATATCACAAGACAGAAACTCAAACCATGGAAGATTAAAATCAAAGTCAGGTTAGCAGGAAACCTACTGGAATTGTAGCAAGGCTGACTACATAAAAAGGGTCTGCAGAAATCCTAAGAAGAAGGAGAATGATGGCACTAATGTTGTATCTGAAGAAATACATGATACACTATTTCTGGCAGTTTGCAGTTCTGTTGATGACTGGATACTAGATTCAGGGGCTTCCTTCCATACATCTTCCCGTCGGGAGTTAATGCGAAATTATGTTGCAGGTAACTTTGGGAAGGTACATCTGGCTGATGAACAAGCTCTGGACGTAGTGGGGATGAGATATGTTGATATTGCACTCCCTAACAAGAGCAAATGGACTTTGCAAAAGGTTAAACACGTTCCTGAGTTGAAGAAAAATCTCATCTTTGTTGGCAACTCAATGAGGGTGGTCATTCGGTGGTGTTCTCAGATATTACCTAGATGGTTACCAAAGGACATTAGCACAAGCTCGGGATAAGAAAACTGACACACTATATATGACTACAGATTTACTCAGGTGTGGACACATGAGTCAGAGGTGCATTATGGGGAAGTAGAAGAATGTCCATTTCTTGAAAAGTGGCATAGCGCCAAAGGCTGGAAAATCGGACCATGTACAGACAAATGGTGGAAAACCACAGAGTTATGAAGAAATCTTGCAAGATGAGAATTTGAGCAAGTGAGAGCTAACCAAGAAGGAGGAGACGGATTCCCTGTCAGGGAATCAGACTTGAGAGCTGGCATAACTTCCACCAAGGAAGAAGACATTGCACAACAAGTGGGTGTACCGGGTGAAGACTGTGTTTAGAGGCAGTAAGAGGTACAAGACTGGACTTGTTGAAAAGGACTTTCAGCAGGGGCAAGATATTGCTCATGCAGTTCGAGTTGTAAGCAGATACAAGAGTAACCCAGGAAAGAGCTTGGAGGTACAGGGCTACGTTGACGGTGATATGTCAACTGAGGGTGTTACTCGTGAGAAGTTGAAGTTGTGCTTAACTTCAGCTGGTCTTCTGACATGAAGACAGTGACTTTGAGTTGCAAAGGTGGAGTATATCATGTTTGAGGAAAATGTCGATACAACTAGTAGATGATGCAACTAGTAGGTGATGCATTCAGTGTCTCAATCTCCAAGTGGGAGAATTGTTGGGTAATGTGAAGACTCAGTCCACCGAATTTAATTAGTTTCTTAATTAAGTATCTCATCTACCACACCCACCTACCGTTCACCTACCACATCCCACCTACCGCTCACCTACCTCCCACCTACCGCTCTCATGATTTCTATAAATAGTTTCTTTTGGTTTAAAGGAAATGCAAGCCAAGCAAAGCCAAACAAGGTCAAGTCAAGTCATCGTGAGAGCTAAGAGGAAGAGAGAGAGAGAGAGAGGAAGGGAGAGAAGAAAATAGAGATTTTCTTGTAAACGTCGAGGCGTTCGACGGTGTAATTCCTCGAAGTAGTAAAATCCTCTGCAGCTCCGTGGACGTAGGCAACTTTGCCGAACCACGTAAATCTGTGTGTCGCTCTGGTATTTTTTTTTCTGTGTGTAATTTTCTCGTTCCATTTTTCGTTTTATTGCCGTCGTTTTTCACAACACTGAGGATCAAGCTCGTGGCATGAGNNNTATATATATGTATATATATGTATATATATGTATATATATGTATATATATGTATATATATATATACATATATATACATATAAATACATATATATGTATATATATACATATATATACATATATCTATCTAGATATATATATCTATACATATATGTATGTATACATATATGTATGTATACATATATGTATGTATGTATATATGTATGTATGTATATATGTATGTATGTATACATATATGTATGTATATATACATATACATACATATATATATACATATACATACATATATATATACAGATATACATACATATATATACATATATACATACATATATATACATATATACATACATATATATATATATCTATATATATATATATTTATATATATGTATGTATGTATATGTGTGTGTGTGTGTGTGTGTGTGGAATATGTAATAATGAAGAAGAAAATTTGTAAAATACAAATACACTCTTTCTTTTCTAAAAAAAACTTCATAAATTAATCAATAAAATTTTATGCTATCTTAAAATTTAATTAAATTAGTTGTACATTGAGCATTAATTTAAATGTTTGTTGTAATGAATTGAGTGAATACATATTTTTTATGTTTATAAATATATCTGTATAACCAAAATGTCATAACTTACCCATTGGAATTTCAAATTGCACCAAAATTTCACCAATGGTATATCTCAACAAATAAAAGACAAAACCTAAAATCAAATAATTTTGACTAAATAAATAATATCAATAATTCATAAAAACATTTTTTGAATTTAAAATATCTTGAAATTTGTAGGGTTTGTTCAGAACTCAATTCTAAGTAGTCCTGGATTTATTATGAATTTGTAATTGAAATATGCATTAAAATTTTAAATAATTATAAATAAATAAAAAAAATAAAAAAAATCACTAATTAAACATGTTTGAGGCTAATAATAACTTATAGAAATAAATTCAGGATATTTTAAAAATATTTAAATCAAATTATATTATACTCATTTAAAATTCAAAATAAATTAAATTTAATTATAAAAAAATATCACAAAATATATAAAATTCTCAAAATTGTATATTTATTCTTTTACAAGATCCATAACTACTTAAGTGGTTTAGGGTATCTAATAAAACTATAGTATTGACTAAATTAATAAATTAGAATAGTCTCAAATTTTTGTAAGACAACATAAAGAAGTATTATTTCTTAAAGCCAATAGCATTACACATGCACTAAATCATTTCAACGGTTGATAAGTTTCAGAACTAAGCATAACTTGAAACGACTAGGATGCCAAATGAAGAGAAACAAGAGAAGCATAAGCACCATTTGGTATGCTCACCAGCGTCTCATGCCGCCCTTGCTCAGCAATAACGCCATCCTTGACTACAGCAATAATGTCAGCGCCCTGGATTGTGGATAAACGATGAGCAATGCTTATGGTCGTCCTCCCCACCATCACTCGGTCCAGCGCTTCCTGCACCACCTTCTCTGATTCTGCATCCAACGCACTGGTAGCCTCGTCCAGTAGAAGAATCTTTGGGTTCCTGATCATGGCCCTCGCAATGGCAATACGCTGTTTCTGCCCACCTGAGAGCTGAACGCCTCGCTCCCCAACATTCGTATCATAGCCCTGAGGAAGAGATGAAATGAACTGGTGCCCGTTTGCTGCCTTGGCGACGGCGATGATCTCATCCTCCGACGCATCACCTTGCTTGCCATAGGCTATGTTTGAGCGTATTGTGCCGCTGAACATCACGGGCTCTTGGCTAANGACGCATCACCTTGCTTGCCATAGGCTATGTTTGAGCGTATTGTGCCGCTGAACATCACGGGCTCTTGGCTTACCAATCCCATTTGCTGCCTGAGCCAGCTGAGTTTTAGCTTCTGTATCGCAACTCCGTCAATGAGAATGGCACCCGAATCGGTATCATAGAATCGCTCCATGAGAGCGATCACTGTGGATTTTCCACTGCCACTCTCACCGACTAGCGCAATTGTCTGCACAATCATTGAAGTAAAGGCACAAAATCGAAGGTTAGAACTCTATACAATTTTAAGGATAGGCAATGGAGGATGCAACGATGAGTGAGCTGGCAGTAATCGTAGGTGAACAGAATTTTCAGTAAAATGGCACTGATGTAAAATTTAAGCTCACATGTCTGCTCTCAACTAATGGTGCCAAAGCTTAGTTATGCTAGATAAAAGCAAAAGGNTGAATCGGTATCATAGAATCGCTCCATGAGAGCGATCACTGTGGATTTTCCACTGCCACTCTCACCAACTAGAGCAATTGTCTGCACAATCATTGAAGTAAAGGCACAAAATCGAACGTTAAAACTCTATACAATTTTAAGGATAGGCAATGGAGGATGCAACGATGAGTGAGCTGGCAGTAATTAATTGTAGGTGAACAGAATTTTCAGTAAAATGGCACTTATGTAAAATGTAAGTTCACATGTCTGCTCTCAACTAATGGTGCCAAAGCTTAGTTATGCAAGATAAAAGCAAAAGGACAATAGGTCATGCTAGCCAAATGTAAAAAGAAAGATTATATCATAAGAAGGTGAATAAAAAATGTTCCAATGGTGAATACTATACCTAATAGTTATGGTTCAAGAAAGAGGACGGTATGAAGTTGCAACATAGGGCCTGGTCTATTTCAAGCTTCCAATTAGATGTTTGACTTTACGTTGCCTTTTGTATCAGCAATTTGTGTGCATAATTTCGCTAATTTTTTAAAATTATTCTATAAAAAGTGGGATGTCATAAATACAACNTATATATATATATATATATATATTTGTGTGTGTGTGCGCGCGCGCGCCTTACCAGTTGTGACATGTTGGTAGAGCAGACTCTTTGAAGGTCGTAAGTCCCCTCAAGTCACGGATTCAAATCCCCCTGTGGCCGGTTGGTTGGCAGTGAAGGCAGTTCTCGAATAGTTAGAAATATGAGGGTGGCTGAGGGCTCGTATAATAGCCTCCGACCATTCTTTTTAATATATATAGTTTAGAGAAGCGTACTCAGACCAGTTGGTCGGGCAGCTGCTTGTCAGTTGTAAGTCCCCGCTGGTTTGGGGTTCGAATCCCCCCGAGTGTGGGGTGTGGTNGAATCGGTATCATAGAATCGCTCCATGAGAGCGATCACTGTGGATTTTCCACTGCCACTCTCACCAACTAGCGCAATTGTCTGCACAATCATTGAAGTAAAGGCACAAAATCGAAGGTTAAAACTCTATGCAATTTTAAGGATAGGCAATGGAGGATGCAACGATGAGTGAGCTGGTAGTAATTGTAGGCGAACAGAATTTTCGGTAAAATGGCACTTCTGTAAAATTTAAGTTCACATGTCTGCTCTCAACTAATGGTGCCAAAGCTTAGTTATGTTAGATAAAAGCAAAAGAACAATAGGTCATGCTAACCAAATGTAAAAAGAAAGATTATATCATAAGAAGGTGAATAAAAAGTGTTCCAATGGTGAATAATATACCTAATTATTATTTTGACACCTAATTATTGAACTAAGGTAAAAGAACACTTTTGTAATGTGGTACCGCTCACCTACCACATCTCATCTACCGCTCACCTACCTCCCACCTATCTCCCACCTACCACTCTCTTGCTTCTATAAATAGAGAGGGTGTGAGGCTTAGGAGAGCAGGTAAGAGATCTTAAGTTACCACAAATGAGGAGAGAATAATTAGAGAGCTAGAGAGGAGGAGAGCATTTTGAGGCCTTGTATCAAGGTGTCGCTTGAGAGGGAGGTCATAGAAGGAAGATGAGGGCTCATCTCTATATATAAGCTATGTATTCTTCATTTCTTTTGCTTTAGTGAACTATTTGATTGATTCCCTCCCGTGGACGTAGATCCAGTTGATCGAACCACGTAAACGATCTGTGTTTGCTTGTTTTTTTTAAATCATTTCTATGTCAGGAAGTACATATCTCACAACAATTTACGCCGTCTGTAGGAAGATCCATACTTCTTGGCTAGAGGTGTCCGCGTAAAGGTGTTCCGGCCAGCGACGAAGAAGAGGAGTTCGACATTCACGAACAGAGGAGCAAGCGGATCGCGACAGATTCGGTGAGCAGTGGAAGCTTTGATCGACTGGATTCGCACCGCAGGTTGTGCGGTTCAGCGAAACGGAGGAGGAACAGTCCGCGAGCGAAGGTCCGAAAATTTGCGATAGGGCTGCCAGCAGAGGATTTCGGAGCAGGGGTTCGGTCTTGCGAGTAGCTCGGCCAGAAGGAAGAGTCGGAGATCGCATAGAGAAGGGTTCGGGGAGTTCCCTGTTCGGGAGTTTGCGAAGCAGAAGAACCTGAGCAGTTTGGCGAGGCGCGACGACTCTGAAAAGGCAGTTATTCTCGTGCGTTAAAAGGAGTGCCTGCAGGAAGAAGGCGCGAGCACAAAACAGAAAGTTTTCTCCGGTGAACAGGTGTGATCTCTGCCAGAAGGGATTGGAGCTCTCCGTTCGGTTGGCGAAGGCAGTGGAGTTCACGGGGAGAATGTAAGAAATTTGGTGAGAATTTCTTGGACAGCAAGGCGTTAAAAGACAGGTTTAGGCTGAAAATTTTTTGTTGTTATACAAAGTAAAGCATTTTGGTGATTTCAGTCTAGTTCTTGGAATGACAGCATGTAGAATTCATTGGAAGAAATCCTAGACAGGACAATGAGTTCCGTCAAATTCGACATTGAGAAATTCAAGAAAGATGACGATATGAAGTTGCAACATAGGGCCTAGTTTATTTCAAGCTTCCAATTAGATATTTGGCATTACGTTGCCTTTTGTATCAGCAATTTGTGTGCTAAATTTCGCTAATTTTTTAAAATTATTCTATAAAAAGTGGGATGTCATAAATACAACAATGAAAATAAAAAGAATATCAGAGATGAGTGAGTGTTCCAGTTGAATATATGTACAGCTACAGGAAGACTTTATTCTCATTTCATATCGGAAGTGTCAGCTACAGAAGAAAGTAAGTGCCAACAAATATACTATTACATTAGAAGTTGTATCTCATCTTGATAAAATTTGTATAATCCAATAACTTTATATATATATGTGAAAGCAAAGGTATTGGATTATACAAATTTTATGAAGATGAGATACAACTTCTAATGTAATATATATATATATATCCCACCGTGGTGCGGGTGCTCTAGAATTTTAGGCATATAATGCGGGCTCTCATCATAGGGCCAAAAAGCAAATGAGAAATCGATNATATATATATGAAAGCAAAGGTATTGGATTATACAAATTTTATGAAGATGAGATACAACTTCTAATGTAATAGTATATTTGTTGGCACTTACTTTGTCCTGTAGCTGACACTTCCGATATGAAATGAGAATAAAGTCTTCCTGTAGCTGTACATATATTCAACTGGAACACTCACTCATCTCTGATATTCTTTTTATTTTCATTGTTGTATTTATGACATCCCACTTTTTATAGAATAATTTTAAAAAATTAGCGAAATTTTGCACACAAATTGCTGATACAAAAGGCAACGTAAAGCCAAACATCTAATTGGAAGCTTGAAATAGACCAGGCCCTATGTTGCAACTTCATACCGTCCTCTTTCTTGAACCATAACTATTAGGTATATTATTCACCGTTGGAACACTTTTTATTCACCTTCTTATGATATAATCTTTCTTTTTACAT
>JXCR01048831.1:38766-77349 GCA_002079205.1 Phalaenopsis hybrid cultivar | reverse complement strand
ATATATATATATATATTTGTGTGTGTGTGGGCGCGCGCGCGCCACCAGTTGTGACCTGTTGGTAGAGCAGACTCTTTGAAGGTCATAAGTCCCCTCAAGTCACGGATTCAAATCCCCCTGTGGCCGGTTTGTTGGCAGTGAAGGCAGTTCTCGAATAGTTAGAAATATAAAGGTGGCTGAGGGCTTGTATAATAGCCTCCGACATTCTTTTTAATATATATAGTTTAGAGACGCGTACTCAGACCAGTTGGTCGGGCATCTGCTTGTCAGTTGTAAGTCCCCGCTGGTTTGGGGTTCGAATCCCCCCGAGTGTAGGGTGTAATGCTCGAATTGTTAGGCGCATTAGGGATGGTCGGGAGTCGTATAATAGCCTCCGACCATTCCTTTTAAATACATAGCTATATACATGAAGTGAGAGAGATTGAAATTTGAAACTACCTTACTTTCTCTAAAATAAAGCAACAAGAATGAAAATATACCTTTCCAGCTGGCATTCTCAAACATAGAGCTTTGAAGATCTGTACTTCCGGACGTGTTGGGTACTTGAAGCTAACATTCTGGAATTCAATTTCCCCTTTAACTTCTGCCAGCACCAAACCTTCATCAATACTGGCATCAATCTTTGATTTCCGGTTAAGAATCCCAAATATAGAGGCAGCTGAGTCTTTGGCTTTTGTAGCATCAGGCCCGAATGCACTCGATTGTGAAACAGAAATAGCTGCCATGGTCAAAGCAAAAAACACCTGCCATTCAAAGTATAGAACGCAAAAATGTAGCCTGAAACACATGTTGTTACGAAAAACTTTAGCTAGTAGAGCGAGAAGTGAATTAAATTGGTACCCTGAAAACATCGCTAAATGTTGCACTTCCATCATGCACAAAACGGGCTCCAACATAGAAACACAAGGCGTAGGTACAATAAAGTGCGAAAAAAGAAAAACCATAGCCAATTCCACTTATTAGCCCCTGCCTAATTCCCTGTGTCACCGGATTTTTACATTTCTTATGATAAGCATCCATCACCTTCCCCTCTGCACAGAAGGAAGCCACAGTACGGATGCTGGTGACTGCATCGCTTGCCACTTGACTGGCTTCTTCATACATAATCTAAAATGAACCAGTTAAAGAGTTACCATTAATTGATTTAATTGGTTCGAACAAGTCTATAGGTTTGAAGAAAAGCTAACAACTCATTACAAAAGTATAGTTTATGCTACCTTAGCATCAGCACTAAATCCTTGAAGGAATTTCATTTGCGCATAACCCTGCAGCCCAACAAGAGGTATGATTACCGTGATCACAAGTGAAAGCTTCCAGTTAGCAACGAAGGCTATAAGTATCCCAGCTGTAACGGTCGCTAAGTTTTGAACTATCAAAGCTAAAGTGTCACCAACAAGGCTTTTCACAGATGATGCGTCTGAAGATAGCCGTGAGCCTATTGCCCCACTGACATGGAGAAAAGCAAATTTGCTCCTTGTGAGTGACTCACTAAAAAGAAAATACATTACAGAAGATTTAATCATCATTTCAAAAGTAGTACCTAGTATTTGCAGGTTCATCAAACCAGCTAATCTCTTGGTGCACCACCTTCTCAAAAGTAAGTGAACGAATGCGTTCTATCAGTTTCCCACCCGCAACTCCAAACAAGTAATGCTGCATTGGCACAGAAAGGAAAGCAATGACACCTAATAACGCATACATCAGGGCCCAAAACCTTGAATCCTTTCGGAGTTGATGTGGCGGTTCGTAGAATGTCTTGATGGCACTAGAAATCAAGATTCCAAAGACGGGAAGGATGACTCCATGGACAGCTGCAGCAATGGATCCGACAAGAAGAGTTGGGATCTCTGGCTTGTTGAGGTAAGCAATTCGCATGATAGAAACTTCCTTCCTCTCCTTAGTATTGACATCTCTCTTCCATTCATCGTATGCTTCTGGATTATTTAATTCAGCTTCTACCATACTGGGCAAACCCAAAGAATGTATAAATGAGAGCCGTCTGCTTCCTCCACGTGAAGAGTTGCGAGAGAATGATCTAGTTTGGGAGAAAGCATGTCCTCCTGATCTTTTTAAAGAGATATAAGCACTACTGGTTAGCCCTGTTTCACTTAAGCTCTCTGAAGGTGCAGATCCTGATCCTTTGTTGAGTTCTTGCAGTCGTACGAGCTGGGAGTAAGCCCCATCGACATTCTCAATCAATTCCAAGTGTGAACCTGCAATTCATAATTACTAAATCATCCCTTTTGGCCCAAAAAATTTCTTCACTGCTCAAAATGTTTCAAGAATTGGACAAAGGATGTATACCTTGCTCAACAAGCTTCCCTCGCTGAACAACTGATATGGTATCAGCATTCCTCACAGTAATCAAGCGATGGGCGATAATGATGGTGGTTCGGTCTACCATGATACTTACCAGAGCATCTTGAACAATTCGCTCAGACTCGGCATCTAATGCACTGGTTGCCTCATCTAAAAGTAATATCTTAGGATTCTTAAGAATTGCTCTTGCAATTGCAATTCTCTGCTTTTGCCCACCAGATAGCTGAGTGCCATGCTCACCGACCATTGTCTCAAGGCCCTATTCAGAAGCAGTAAGTGATTAAAATTGTGTCGGGAACATTCATGGAAAGAAGATAAATAAAAATGGGAGTAAGTATTTTCTACATTAGGCAACAAGTCTATGAACTTAGAAGCATTAGCAAGCTCCATTGCTATTCTTATTTCTTCAGCATTAGCACCTTCCTTTCCATAAGAAATGTTCTCCCTGATAGTGGTTGTGAAAAGAACGGGTTCCTGGCTAACAAGTCCAATCTGTTCTCTTATCCACTTTAGATTGAACTTCTTCAGGTTAACGCCATCTATCAATACTTCACCAGCTTGAGGATCATAAAACCTCTCAACCAGACTAACCACTGTTGACTTCCCGCTGCCACTTTCTCCTACAAGTGCCATAGTTGTACCACTAGGCACACACAAGGAAAAGCCATTAAATATCAAATGACCAGGCCTGGCGGGGTAACTGAAGTGAACATCCTTCAGTTCTATATCGCCTTTGATGTTTTCCAAAACAATGCCACTTTTGTCACATGAATCAATCTCTGGTTGCCGGTGGATCGTCTCAAACATCTTATATGCAGCAGCTTGACCTGAAGCAAATGCACTCAAACAAGGGGATGCCTGGCCTAAGGACCTATCATAGCCCAAGTTATACAGAGTCAAAGCATGAAACAATTATGAAGAACAAGAGATTGCTTAATTTCTCAAGGGAATGCTAAAGGTTTTGAAGAAAGGAAGATGACTCACATTGCGCCAGTCATAACAGCCAACATAACATTGATGACTTCCCCTCCATTGTAGTCTTTTTTAAGGATCAATATAGCACCATACCAGATAGCTAAGGCATAGCTGAAAAAAACAATCATAATAACACAACCCATACCAAGTCCAGCAGCAGTTCCTTGGTGAACTGATGATTTGTAGGCATTTCTAATAAACTTATTATACTTCTCGATGGCTTGCCTCTCCCCAGAAAATGACACAATCTTGCGGAAACAATTCAAAATAAGTCCAAAAGATCAAATTAATTTAGCAACTAAATATTAAGAAATCTAGTTTTAATAAAAATATATATAGGATGGATGTGTGCTTACCGTCCTAATGGACCCCATTGTTTGATCAACAACAGACCCTGCTTCGGCATATGCTGATTGTCCACGAGCTGATAGTTTTGATATGATTAAAGACATTATTGCGCCAGACATGACAATAAAAGGAAAACCACATATCATAACCAGCGTCAAATGCCACCCTTTGACAAATGCTATGATAAAGCCCCCAAAGAAAGTTGAAATAAGTTGTATAAACTTTCCAACCTAAATAAAAAACAAAAAAAATTTGATGTAAGGGTAGTATAAACAATTTTACCAATAACTTAGAAGTAATAATTATTCATTAATTTGTTTTAAATCAGCTAATCAGTTAATGGAAAATAAAATAGGAATAATAAACTATTCCAATAGTTCATTTTTATGTGATTTAAACTACCTTACAACTAAAAGATCATTTTACAGCTTTTAAAACAGTGGAAGGAAAAAAATAAAAAAAAATGTGTAAAGGTGGTTAATGATAGGGCATCTTTTACTGCCATGGCAGCGACTCACCTTTTCACCCATGGCATCTTGAATAAGTATTGTGTCACCAGACATCATCCCTATCACTTCTCCAGTATTTGTTTCCTTATCAAAGAATCCTATATCCTGCCTTAAAATTGTCTTCAAGTACAAACTACGTATATGTGCAGCTTGCCTTTCTCCGGTCACAATCCAACATGACACCTCTGCATACATGTTTTACAACATCGAGTGAAATGAAAACTTGAGCCAAGTTCAATTGCTAAATATTCAAGTAAACATACATGGTTCTGAAAATTTCACAATAATCATCCTCTGATTGAAGAACTTAAAACAAATTGACAAGACAAATGGTATAAACAAGATTTTCACAAAGTTTTATGATATGGCATGTATTTTAAATGGCACAAAAGATGAGATATTCACATATAAGCAAATAATCATTGGTTCTTAATAGCAAATAATCAAATAATCCTAATTACGACATCATTTAAATATATTATAACTTTATATTTTGAAAGTATTTAGAATAACACAGAGTTTAAAAGCCTCTTGATTTTTAGAATTTTTTTTTAAATATTAAGAGATAGGTAAACGGACAATTCAACAAATAAACGGTACGAAATACATTGAAGTTACTCAAAGTTACTCCATACGTAAAAATGACGCAGCTCCAGCACCAATAGCTAAATATACAAATTGTAAGGCAACCTGCAAAAGAGAAATTAAATAAGTTTGATAGCAAACCATCAGTATGTTATTCTTGGAATCATTCTTGATATAAAAGAAAAAAAAAACACATGATCAGAGTAATGCATCTTAACTGATAGAACAATTAATCTTCAAATTATGAATTCTTTTTGAAGATGTCTTAATAAACTAGAAACAATTTCATTATCCAATTAAAAATCTCTTGCATGATTTCCAAATCAAGCAATTTTCATGTAATTTTTTTAATCACTTCAATTTATTTTATTTCAGTATGCAGCAAGCTAATAATAGAGCCATTTTAAGGTCTAAAGCTTATGCCAACTTTCTTTTGAATGCTCAGAGCACCGGAAATAAAATAAGCATCCAAAGGGACCAAATTCAACCGCTCAACCCGCTTGAAAAAAAAAAAAAAACATTTAGAATGGGGCGCTAGAAAAAAAATATTAGGATTTATCNGTCTTAATAAACTAGAAACAATTTCATTATCCAATTAAAAATCTCTTGCATGATTTCCAAATCAAGCAATTTTCATGTAATTTTTTTAATCACTTCAATTTATTTTATTTCAGTATGCAGCAAGCTAATAATAGAGCCATTTTAAGGTCTAAAGCTTATGCCAACTTTTTTTTGAATGCTCAGAGCACCGGAAATAAAATAAGCATCCAAAGGGACCAGATCCAACCGATCAACCCGCTTGAAAAAAAAAAGACATTTTGAATGGGGCGCTAGAAAAAAAATATTAGGATTTATGACTACAAAATCAAATGTCAAAGAAACTTTTTAATTTATATTTAAATTTAGCTTTCTAATATGTATACATACATACATACATGGNGAAACTTTTTAATTTATATTTAAATTTAGCTTTCTAATATGTATACATACATACATACATGGATATATATATATTTATATAGCTACTCCACTTACCCAAAATATGGCTACCCACTATAAGGATTGTTGCGCTCTTAGATGCAGCGTCGGTCATTCAATGATGAGCTTCCTCAATGATTTTTTGCGGCTATCAATAAATTAAGATGCACTCCGCCAACACAGAAAAGACAACATTTATCAGTATTAAGGGAGTGTATTATTACAATGTCATGCCCTTCAGGCTTAAAAATGCTGGGACGATTTATTGGCTTATGAAGGATTTAATCTTTCTTGTACAAAAAAGAAAAAAATGTTAAGATGTATATGGATGATGCATTAGTAAAAATCAAGATATCGAAGCAACACATTAAGGATCTATAAGAAACCTTTGAAACACTAAAAAGTTTAGCATACAACTTCAATTACATGTATATCAACGCAGCAATAAGAAAATCCTTGTGTTAACTTCTGACTCCTGAATGAATTAAAATCAATCAAAAAAAAATCCAAGTGTTAATCCACATGTCTTCCCTCTAAAATACTTAAGAATTCCAAAAAAAGACCAATCGAATCGTAGGGCTAAGTCGTTTTTAACTCATTGTCAGGTGACAAATGCGTCAATTTTTTCAAAATCTTACAACAAGCAAAAAAACTTCAATTGGTCAAAAAAATATGAATAAATATTCAGAAATTTGAAAGATTCCTTCGCATCACAACCACTACTCCAAAACCCAAAATGAATGAAAAAAGTTTCCTGCACTTGGCAATCATACCTGAGGACATCAACTTGGTTTTAGTCTGAGAGAAGCAAGTAAAGTAGTTCCCGATTTGCTATGTCAGTCTAGTCCTTCGAGGTGCCGATCTCAAGTATCGAATTAAGAAAAAATTAACTATCTATATCATTAATTTTTTCAGAAAGCTCTGCCTGTATTTCCAATCACCTATGGTTAGAATCNTGCGGCTATCAATAAATTAAGATGCACTCCGCCAACACAGAAAAGACAACATTTATCAGTATTAAGGGAGTGCATTATTACAATGCCATGCCCTTCAGGCTTAAAAATGCTGGGACGATCTATTGGCTTATTAAGAATTTAATCTTTCTTGTACAAAAAAGAAAAAAAATATTAAGATGTATATGGATGATGCATTACTAAAAACCAAGATATCGAAGCAACACATTAAGGATCTATAAGAAACCTTTGAAACACTAAAAAGTTTAGCATACAACTTACTTCAATTACATGTATATCGACACAGCAATAAGAAAATCCTTGTGTTAACTTCTGACCCCTGAATGAATTAAAACCAATCCAAAAAAAATCCAAGTGTTAATCCACATGTCTTCCCACTAAAATACTAAAGAATTCCAAAAAAAGACCAATCGAATCGTAGGGCTAAGCCGTTTTTAACTCATTGTCAGGTGACAAATGCGTCAATTTTTTCAAAATCTTACAACAAGCAAAAAAGCTTCAATTGGTCAAAAAAATATGAATAAATATTCAGAAATTTGAAAGATTCCTTCGCATCACAACCACTACTCCAAAACCCAAAATGAATGAAAAAAGTTCCCTGCACTTGGCAATCATACCTGAGGACATCAACTTGGTTTTAGTCTAAAGTAGTTCCCGATTTGCTATGTCAGTCTAGTCCTTCGAGGTGTAGATCTCAAGTATCAAATTAAGAAAAAATTAACTATCTATATCATTAATTTTTTTCAGCAAGCTCTGCCTGTATTTCCAATCACCTATGGTTAGAATANGTCTTAATAAACTAGAAACAATTTCATTATCCAATTAAAAATCTCTTGCATGATTTCCAAATCAAGCAATTTCATGTAATTTTTTTAATCACTTCACAGAAAAGTTCAGGCCAATTTATTTTATTTCAGTATGCAGCAAGCTAATAATAGAGCCATTTTAAGGTCTAAAGCTTAGGCCAACTTTTTTTTTAATGCTCAGAGCACCGGAAATAAAATAAGCATCCAAAGCGACCAGATTCAACCACTCAACCCGCTTGAAAAAAAAGACATTTTGAATGGGGCGCTAGAAAAAAAAATATTAAGATTTAGCACTACAAAATCAAATGTCAAAGAATCTTTTTAATTTATATTTAAATTTAGCTTTCTAATATGTATACTAGCTACTCCACTTACCCAAAATATGGCTACCCACTATAAGGATTGCTGCGCTCTTAGATGCAGCGTCGGTCATTCAATGATGAGCTTCCTCGATGATTTTTTGCGGCTATCAATAAATTAAGATACACTCCGCCAACACAGAAAAGACGACATTTATCAGTATTAAGGGAGTGTATTATTACAATGTCATGCCCTTCAGGCTTAAAAATGTTGGGACGATCTATTGGCATATGAAGGATTTAATCTTTCTTGAACAAAAAAGAAAAAAATATTAAGATGTATACGGATGATGCATTAGTAAAAACCAAGATATCGAAGCAACACATTAAGGATCTATAAGAAACCTTTGAAACACTGAAAAGTTTAGCATACAACTTACTTCAATTACATGCATATCGACGCAGCAATAAGAAAATCCTTGTGTTAACTTCTGACCCCTGAATGAATTAAAACCAATCCAAAAAAAAAATCCAAGTGTTAATCCACATGCCTTCCCTCTAAAATACTAAAGAATTCAAAACATTGACCAATCGAATCGTAGGGCTAAGACGTTTTTATCTCATTGTCGGGTGACAAATGCGTCAATTTTTTCAAAATCTTACAACAAGCAAAAAAGCTTCAATTGGTAAAAAAAATGTAAATAAATATTCAGAAATTTGAAAGATTCATTCGCATCACAACCACTACTCCAAAACCCAAAATGAATGAAAAAATTTCCTTGCACTTGGAAATCATACCTGAGGACATCAACTTGGTTTTAGTCCGAGAGAAGCAAGTAAAGTAGTTCCTGATTTGCTATGTCAGTCTAGTCCTTCGAGGTGCCGATCTCAAATATCGAATTAAGAAAAAATTAACTATCTTTATCATTAATTTTTTCAGCAAGCTCTGCCTGTATTTCCAATCACCTATGGTTAGAATCATCACCATCATCCACTTAAGTCGGCAATCACTAAACCAAAACACTATAGTCGGCTTCTCAAATGAGTGGTAGAACTTAACGAGTTTGGTCTCTCATACCTTCTGATAAGCTCCATCAAGGCTCAAGCCATTGCCAACTTCCTGGCTAATTTCTCCGAGCCGAGCAAGCTAGATAATGAAATAAGACTGACAACCTGAACTGAGTCTAGCATATCAACGGAGTATCTAGTCACATCAAAATACAGCTCAATCTTACTCTAACAAATTTGATTAGAGATCACTTATACCATTCGATAGAAGTAGGATTCAAAGTCATCAACAATCAAATTGAGTACAAAGGCATGAAAGTAGGGCTAAAATTCACTTACAAGATAGTAATGCATCGTCTCCTAGTGAAATCTGACTCTCAATTGGCGGTCAATCAAATAAAAGATCATTTAGAGGTTAGAGAAAAAAAATGGCTAGGTATCTAAGAAAGACCAAAATGGAGATTGGAAAATTCGAGGAGTTCAAAATTGAACACATCCCCAAAGAAGATAACAAGGGGATTGACCTCTAGTCTAAATGCTTTCGTTTAGGGGAAGTGACGCCTTAAGAACTTAATTGACTGACCATAGAAGGTGTCAAAGCAATGGAGAAAGAAACTGAAGAAACAAAGAGCTGGGTAGACTCGTATGTCTTGCTTCTTAAGATTGGAAACATCAACGAAGAAATAATCGACCCAAAGCGCTTGAAGATCAAAGCTTCACAGTATTTGTCGGTTGAGAGAACTTTTTCGAAGGTCAACCACATCATTATACTTAATATACGTCAAGGGGAAAAAAATTTAAGGAAATATAGAGAACTACATTCAAGTGAATGCGGGAGTCATTCCTATGGAATGATGTTGGCTTACAAGATATAACAAAAAATTATACTTCTTGTTGACCCTGCGTAAGGATACCGACAAATTTGTAAGAATTTGTGGGTTGGTTGGTGCTACATTGGTGCAGATTTTTGGATTACAAAAATCAATTTACAAGATACTTATAAAAAAAGAACAATTTTTTTTTCCCGAACAACAAAAGAAACCAATCTACACATTTGATGACCCTCCAATATATCTATCATCCATCTATATCGCTTGGATTTCTGGCCCTCTGAGTCGATCAACAACATAGAAAATTTCTCCAGATTAACCAAGCAAGCGTGACTAAACCGATCTTTGTCATATGAACAACACCATACAAGATCCCATTCTAAAATTTCTTTGCAAAAATGGTTGTTATTTTGACCCCCAATTAATGAACTAAGGCAAAAGGGCAATTTTGTAATGTGANTGTTGGTGCTACATTGGTGCAAATTTTTGGATTACAAAAATCAATTTACAAGATACTTATAAAAAAAGAACAAATTTTTTTTTTTTCCGAACAACAANGGAACAAAGAGCTAGGTAGACTCGTATGTCTTGCTTCTTAAGATTGGAAAAATCAGCGAAGAAATAATCGACCCAAAGCGCTTGAAGATCAAAGCTTCACAGTATTTGTCGATTGAGAGAACTTTTTCGAAGGTCAGCCACATCGTTATATTTAAGATACGTCAAGGGGAAAAAAAAATTAAGGAAATATAGAGAGAACTACATTCAAGTGAATGCGGGAGTCATTCCTATGGAAAGATGTTGGCTTACAAGATATAACAAAAAATTATACTTCTTGTTGACACTACGTAAGGATACCCACAAATTTGTAAGAACTTGTGGGTTTGTTGGTGCTACATTGGTGCAAATTTTTGGATTACAAAAATCAATTTACAAGATACTTATAAAAAAAGAACATTTTTTTTTTCCGAACAACAGAAGAAACCAATCTACACATTTGATGACCCTCCAATATCTCTATCATCCATCTATCTCGCTTGGATTTCTGGCCCTCTGAGTCGATCAACAACATAGAAAATTTCTCTAGATTAACCCAAGCAGGCGTGACTAAACCGGTCTTTGTCATATGAACAACACCATACAAGATCCCATTCTAAAATTTCTTTGCAAAAATGGTCTTTTGCACTAGATGGGAAGAAAGCTCAGCGAAGAGCTCATCGCTCTTTTTTATAGCAAGACGCTCANTAGAAAATTTCTCTAGATTAACCCAAGCAGGCGTGACTAAACCGGTCTTTGTCATATGAACAACACCATACATAATCCCATTCTAAAATTTCTTTGCAAAAATGGTCTTTTGCACTAGATGGGAAGAAAGCCCAGCGAAGAGCTCATCATTCTCTTTTTTATAGCAAGACGCTCCTTTAAGACCTAGTTCTCTTCTTTTAAAGTGAGTTTGTCCATCTGTCATCTTCAATTTTTCCTCTGCCTCTGTCAACTTGTCCTTGAGCTTCCGCCGAGCCCGATGCTCCTAGAGAAGAATGGCTGGCTAGGTATGAGATGCTTGTCAGACCATCAAATGGTTAATGTTTGTCATTTGACATGGGTTGGTCAAGTTCTATTCAAGTAAAGCCTCCTCCAAGGATGGAGACCACACCACTTCAGCCATTATAGAGGGATAGAAGGCTGTAGCCCAAGAAAAGGAATTTCAGTTTTTCTGAAGATCTATCAAGGCAATCATGCTGCTCAGGCTGGTGCTCACTTTTGCGCCCACAACTTGCATGGGAATCCATCTAAATGCGGGCTCTAGGCATTTATTTCAAAACTACAAGGTGGGCAGCTTGCACGAGTCAGTCACTGAAAACTTCCCCTTTTGACGATTTTCTTACTTAGATTGTCTAACTAGGTAGGACAATCGGTTGATGATTCCACTGGCAAGTCCTCTTGATACTCCTGTTATGTCTTTATCTGAGATCCATTTGAGTCAACTCGAATGGGGCGGCTAACTTCATCCCTCACAAAATGCTGCCTAAGTGGTCAGCCAAAGGCTAGCGAGCTCTATCGCCTGTCCTCCCATCATGTTTNCAAGTTCTATTCAAGTAAAGCCTCCTCCAAGGATGGAGACCACACCACTTCAGCCATTATAGAGGGATAGAAAGTTGCAGCCCAAGAAATGGAATTTCAGTTTTTCTGAAGATCTATCAAGGCAATCATGCTGCTCAGGCTGGTGCTCACTTTTGCGCCCACAACTTGCATGGGAATCCATCTAAATGCGGGCTCTAGGCATTTATTTCAAAACTACAAGGTGGGCAGCTTGCACGAGTCAGTCACTGAAAACTTCCCTTTTTGACGATTTTCTTACTCAGATTGTCTAACTAGGTAGGACAATCGGTTGATGATTCCACTGGCAAGTCCTCCTGATACTCCAGTTATGTCTTTATCTGAGATCCATTTGAGTCAACTCGAATGGGGCGGCTAACCTCATCCCTCACAAAATGCTGCCTAAGTGGTCAGCCAAAGGCTGGCGAGCTCTATCGCCTGTCATCCCATCATGTTCTTCCCCTAGTGGTAGCTTGATCCCTCTCAGCTAGTTGTTCTCTCAACATTTGGTTGGTGCGCACTTGAGGGACCTATAACTAATAGAGAACTCTTAGTTTTCTTAGAATATTTTGATCTCTCTATTAAAGTTAGTTCATCTGCTTAGACCCTTTGAAAAAAAACTAGAGAAAGGGGAACTATGTAAATATGGTGAACACCAATCGAACCTTCAAGCCCAATGGCCCGAATCACCACCATGAATGCGATTCTTTTGTCACCCTGATTGCAGCTGGGTGAGCCTTCTTCTTCATTGTTTGTGCGACAAGGGCTACCTTNGGGGAACTATGTAAATATGGTGAACACCAATCGAACCTTCAAGCCCAATGGCCCGAATCACCACCATGAATGTCGATTCTTTTGTCACTCTGATTGCAGCTGAGTGAGCCTTCTTCTTCATTGTTTGTGCGACAAGGGCCACCTCCCTCTCGGCCTGATGAGCATCGGAGGCTTCTCAATCAACATCTATCATTGCCAAAGGATGTCTGCCCACAGGCTTCAGGTACCGTTGAACCGAAAGCTTGGTCCCCTAATTCTTGCTCGCCTCCCGTGGTACCCTCACCGATGTTTTAGCCTTCACCTTTGGAGGGGCACCCTTAGATGGGGGGAATTATTTGCATACGGAATATGCACGTAGTTGCGTGCGTACTCGATTAACCCCGCAATACTCCCATAATAATATATGAATAACATCGAAATAGAACCCGCANGCTCGCCTCCCGTGGTACCCTCACCGATGTTTTAGCCTTCACCTTTGGAGGGGCACCCTTAGATGGGGGGAAATATTTGCATACGGAATATGCACGTAGTTGCGTGCGTACTCGATTAACCCCGCAATACTCTCATAATAATATATGAATAACATCGAAATAGAACCCGCAAAGGTTATTAGAAGGTTATTGGGGCTATATGTTATTGAAATTAATACCCCAATAATCTCCCAATAACCCCCTAATAAGCGCAAAGCGGAGGTTTTTACGCATGCAACTCTGCGTGCGTAGTCTGTATGCAAATATTTCCCCTAGATGGGACTGTCTGAATGAAGCACCCTTGCGAGGAGGAATCTAAGCAAAATCACTACTTCAAGTCCTTCAGTTTATTCTATAATCCTAATAATTTTAAATTGTANTGCAACTCTGCGTGCGTAGTTTGTATGCAAATATTTCCCCTAGATGGGACTGTCTGAATGAAGCACCCTTGCAGGGAGGAATCTAAACAGAATCACTACTTCAAGTCCTTCAGTTTATTCTATAATCCTAATAGTTGTAAATTGTGATTTTCTAGCCAAAGAAAACTGGAAAAACCCGTTCGGCCCAAGTTACATTGAGAACAAATAGTTAAATAGGTCAATAGACCATGGAATTCCTCACAACCAACATAATATTACGAAGGTCATGAAATTTGCAAGAGAATTGGGCTTCATGTACACTGGGATGACTACATAATTAGCGAAGATGGAACCCAACTCAGTGCAGAGTGGCAAGCAAAGGTCAAATCAGAATTAGTCCTCATAGAATAGAAGATTTGCATTATACAATAANTCCTCACAACCAACATAATATTACGAAGGTCATGAAATTTGCAAGAGAATTGGGCTTCATGTACACCGGGATGACTACATAATTAGTGAAGATGGAACCCAACTCAGTGCAGAGTGGCAAGCGAAGGTCAAATCAGAATTAGTCCTCATAGAATAGAAGATTTGCATGATCCAATAAAGTTACTCGATCTACCTCACTTGTAATCCAAAACTTGAAGAAGGGATAAACAACATGACTCTCATACAACGAGTCAACCTCTGCCCGAGTCATTCGTGACTTGGCCTCTGAAGTTAGCAACCCAAAATCTTTTGGGGAGTACGGAGGTGCCATCAGATAATCGTTGGAAGTGAAATACAAGGAGCGAGGAATATGAAAAGGAGGAAGAGGTATGCCCTCATAACTAAAACCCTTTATATATAATGGAAAATGGAAGATGCCCAACCGTCATACAAGAGTAAACATAGGAAAATTCCGTCATTTATATAACATGTTATCACTAAAATCACAATGGCACAAGAAACGAGACAAATAAAATATTTTTGTTCCATAAAAGGCATTCAAGTTACAACAAGACACAAAAAAAATTAGTCAACTAGGCAAGTATTTTATAAGAGAATTTGATGCCACGTCAGTTGAGACATGCCCCAGCCAAAGCAGCCTCCTATACAAAAGCTCCTCTTTGGACCTAAACTGATTCAATCGATCTGACTCAGCTTATGCCTGAAAAACTTTAGATCTCTCTTGAACATATGACAACTCATGATGAAAGGTCATCACCATATCCACCATCTTATCCATATGAGTCAATAGCTTGCATACCTCTTTACTCAATTGTATCCCTGCCAACTGAGCAAAAAAACTTTCAATATCATTCGGATGTCCAGCTAGTGACACATAGGAAAATCGGGGCCCCTCTGGTAGTTTCCTCATGCATCTTAGGGAGAAGTGTACGATTATCAGGGCGATCAACTACACTATCTTTGCTTGAGAGCTTACCACTTTTGCATAGCTTTTGTTTAGAATGATTGGCGGTCCGATCAAAATTTTATTTGTATTTATCATATTTGGATTATCTCTACCATAATCCATCATAAATAAAAATTATTTTAAGAAAAAAAACCCCACAAACACAGGGCAAGTCCATCGTATAAAAGAACTGAGTTAACTAAGATTTTGTAAACGATATGGTAAGCTCGCCAGGGAGCACCAGTGAAAGCGACAAAGTACACTACAAGCCACTTAAATTGATCAATGGTAGTACCTTGAACTGCAATAGGAGGTTGATTGGTTGGGTCAAAGCTCATGCAGGTCGACTTAACATTCATTCGTGTTGTGCTAAATATTGAATAAGACAATCTCATTTGATATGGCAGTGCTTTCCCTTCATGATAATTTCTTCCCTCACCCTCCGATTGGTACCATTTTTCTAATTTTTAAAAATAGAGCGAATCAGACTTTTTGTGTAGACGTTTGCATGTGATTTCATTATTTTGTCCATCCCGATTCCCAAGACACAAGAGTTGAACGATTGACAGAAAAAAGTGTAGAGAATAGTAGGCATAAAGAGTCCCATCACTCTATTTATAAGAATTTGAGGCTATGAAATCAAGAGAGTTTAATCATTGATTCATTAATTAAAATTGAATGAGTTATATATTTTGCATTTAATTCTCTTATTCTTATCGTAACATCACTTTCAAGAAGTAAGAGAATCAAAGAACTAAAATATGTACATTAAAAGGTGTATGCACTAATCTTATAGAAATCTAATGGTTTAAAGGAGGAGAACATAATGAGTGCAGATTCACTACAAAGAGATCGTGAGACCCACCAAATCAGATGAGCCAAGTTAACAAGGCCAAAATCAACATAACCTAAGACAAGAAGATGACCGAGTGTTCCAACTATATGCCATTCAAATAAAAACAAGACAAGTGAGCATATAAACCTTCAATTGTAGGAAAGCCAACTCAATGCAATAGTCTATCCTGCAATTNGAGCCAAGTTAACAAGGCCAAAATCAACATAACCTAAGACAAGAAGATGACCGAGTGTTCCAACTATATGCCGTTCAAATAGAAACAAGACAAGTGAGCATATAAACCTTCAACTGTAGGAAAGCCAACTCAATGCAATAGCCTATCCTGCAATGGAGCCAACTTAATGGATGTTCTCGTTCCACAAAGTATCATTGATCATCTAATGGACATTCAAAGACTCTTTACCAGGGATTGAAGATACTAAAATAGGCTGGTTCAGCCAACTCAATCCTACCAACCAAGTTGACCCAATAAAAAAAAAATCAATCAAGCTTAGTCAGCCAAGCCTGAAGGTGACCAGATGATAAGTTGTCACTTGCAAAATATAGGAAATACCCCAATATAGACCTTCTCTAAATGGGGATAAAAATATCATATCACCATTATACTATATTCTCTATAAATAGGGGAGACATTTAATAAAGAAACAACATTGCTTACTGTTGTTCATCTCTCTCTCCATCTCCTCATTTATGATTTATTCTTTGGGTGTGATTCCCAAATTATTTGTGAATTTCTATATTTAGTAATTTTCTATTCTTTTTATTTTTAGCACGAGAATTTTGTGGTTGATTTTGTGGATTTTTGAGTTTGGTGGCACTTCCCTGATATTTTTCTTATAAGCATCTCTTATGAAATAGAAGTGATATACTTGTTTTTTTGAGTCCCAAATAATTGCATGGTATCAGAGCCCACAACCTAACTCATATGCATGAGAGTCTGTGTCCTTCGTTCCTTCTGTTTCGAGCAGTGATCATTATTTTCTCATACAAATAAGAATGATCTCTCGTTTCTTATTTTCAAGAAGATAAGGAATTTTTGCACTCTTCTTATGTTGATCCATTCGGTGAATGAAGAGCTTCAGGTGCTCTACTCGATCAGCAAGACTCTTTACAAGATGACACTATTTTGTGTTAGTCATGCATCTTTTACAAACACTTCTCTGCCTCGATATTATTCTCGACGCGTTTCTCCTCATTAGAAGCTATCAAATTGACTAATTTCTCCTCTACTATAGGCTTAATCTATTGTCTGGCTTCATATTCCCTTTGGCTTGCTAATGTGGCGAGCAATTTAAACCTTGCAATAAATTCAACCCTACAATCGATTTGGCTTACCCTAGCCATCATCTCAACCTGTACCGAACTCGTGGAAACTAAAAGCTATGCACGTCGCTCTAGTTCATGTTAGCTTGTCAAATAGAGTAGTCAAACTATAAATTGTGACTATCACTACATTATAGGCGGAGCTATCTTAGAACTCATTCTTTTATCAATTATTTTAACTTCTTCATTGTAAAAGACTTCTTAGTTGACTTCCCTTTTACTACAGCTTTGAGCAGAAAAAATAGCTCACTAATAAAATTGACTCAAGTTTCTATCACATTCATTTCTCTCTTTTGATGATGTCATACAAGTTGGTAATGATTGGACCCAAAGAATTTCTACTATATATCCAGTAATTTTGAATCCACTTCGCACTACCAATGGTGCCGCGAGCATTGCATAAGACTATGGTATATGAAGGAGATATATTGGAAGCTCTATGTTCCAAATTTAGCTTGTAATTTGTTATCCATTGGTAAAATTACCTCCGATCATCCGTGTTTGCCTTGCAAATTTCTACCCTTCTTGCTATGAATTTCAGAAATTGATCACTGTGATGATAATCGACAATGTTAAGGAAAAAATAAACTATTACTTTGAAGATGAGCTTAACTCAAATCGACAATGTCAAAATACTTATTTAATTTTTTTTTTTTTAAAGACAATGATACAATGTTATTACATTATACATTAGGTGATCGCAATGCTTAGTATTTAAAGTACTTGCTTTCAACTTTATTTTAAAGTAAGAATCTATCTTCCTTTCGACGTGAAGTTTGTTAGTTTACTAAACATCATTGTGATTCTTTTCTCCTCAAATTTACTATACCATTTACTTTGATTAATAGTGATATCTGGGATCCTTTTAAAACACATATATTTTGGGGAAAAAAAAAGTTTGCGATATTTACTGATGATAACCGAGAATATTATGGAGCGATAGTAGCCGAGAATATTTCAAAAATATTTTGGATCAATTTTTTTCAGAAAAGGAATAGTTCATTTAAGCACTTATGTCGATACTCCATAAAAAGTTAGTGTGGTAAAAAATGAAAACAAAAACTTCTTGAAAGTAACTTAGGCATTCTTTTTTACCAATCATATGCCCAAATATCATTAGGATAAAGCTATTCTTACTGCTACATTTCTCGATAATTGAACACCTAATAAGGTTTAAAAATTTAAGCGTCTTTTTATGTTTTTCATAGGGTCTATCCTTACAATCAGCTCTCATCTTCTTTAACTTTAAAGATATTTGGATGTACTGCATTTGTTTACTTCATAGTCATAATTAAGAACAACTTGAACCTTGAGCTAAAAAACGTGTTTGTTTGTTTGTTATAGCCCCACTCCAAAGGGGTATAAATATTTTACTTTTTTTCTCTAAAAAAACATTGTTATCATGGATATAACTTTTTTTGAATTACAATTACTTTCTCTCATCATCTTCACGGGGAGACAAAACAAAGATTCGAATAGTATTTTTCAAAAAAAAATTTCAAATTGAAGATTTACAAAATAATACCTTCCCAACATTGATTGTCAACATAAAAGTCCAAGCTATATTATAATAAGGAAAAGTGATTCAAGTTTTTTGGGTAGCGAAGATGATTCTTTTCTTCCTACGGCGTCATCTCATGATATTCATTATCCTATAATAACTAACAATGAAGAAACAAGAAAAAAAATATGTTGGTGGTACCATTTGACATTATCTACTCATGCAGAGGATATCTCAAAAGAAAGGGTCTACTAATCTTTTGCACTGCCCAGATTTTGTGAACTATTTAGATAATGTCATCACTAATTATTTACCCTATGTTCAGTCTACTTCATCATCTAGTACTAAATTTTTTAGTCGTGAAAACAAGTTTAGTTTTAATCTTAAATCTAATGATTCTAATCTTCCCATTGTTGCTAAGGGAGAGATATATTGCACCCAACATCCATTACCTACTATATTTCATTGAAAATCTTTCCCTATTTTTTCGTGTTGTTACCTCCCTTGTATAGAGATTCTAATATTGTGCATGATGCTCTGAAATTTTGTTAGTGGAAGGTGCTTGCCTTTGAAAAGATGAAATCTCTTATAAAAATGGCACATAGGAATTGGTTGATTTACTTATAGAAAAGACAACTATAGAGTGCAAAAAAATGTTTATAGTCAAATATAACTTTTATGGCTCTTTAGAATGGTATGAGGCTCTACTGGTTCTCATGATATTCACTCAGACATATGACATTAATTGCTTTGAGACATTTGTCATAGCTGTAAGATACTCAATTGGCTCCTTAATAGTTGCATATTAAAAATTTATTTCTTAATAGGATTCGGAGGTAGAAGAGTATTTGGATGCACCTATAAAAATTTAGCAAGAAGTTCGACACAAAGATGTGTAAACTATAAAAGTTTTTTAATGGGTTAAAGAAGTCATCGTGAGCATGGATTGAGAAATTTACTCTATTTATTAATGATCAGTGTCATACTCAAGAGCAAGGAGATCATATAATATTCTTTAAACATTTAAAGGATGGGAAAATGCCCAAATTGATTGTGTATGTTAATGATATAATCCTCACTAGAGATGATGTATATGGAATGAAATGTTTTAAGGTTTCTCTCTTATTAATTTTTTAAACCAAGTATTTAGGATCTCTGAGCAATATCCTTAGTATGGAATTGCTCAATCAAAGAAAGAGATTGTTATTTCCTAACAAAAGCATATTCTTGATCTTCTAAAGCAAATTGAGATGAGTTNATATCCAGTAATTTTGAATCCACTTCGCACTACCAATGGTGCCGCGAGCATTGCATAAGACTATGGTATATGTAGGAGATATATTGGAAGCTCTATGTTCCAAATTTAGCTTGTAATTTGTTATCCATTGGTAAAATTACCTCCGATCATCCGTCTTTGCCTTGCAAATTTCTACCCTTCTTGCTATGAATTTCAGAAATTGATCGCTGTGACGATAATCGACAATGTTAAGGAAAAAATAAACTATTACTTTGAAGATGAGCTTAACTCAAATCGACAATGTCAAAATACTTATTTAATTTTTTTTTTAAAGACAATGATACAATGTTATTACATTATACAATAGGTGATCGCAATGCTTAGTATTTAAAGTACTTGTTTTCAACTTTATTTTAAAGTAAGAATCTATCTTCCTTTCGATGTGAAGTTTGTTAGTTTACTAAACATCATTGTGATTATTTTCTCCTCAAATTTACTATATCATTTACTTTGATTAATAGTGATATCTGGGATCCTTTTAAAACACATATATATTTTGGGGAAAAAAAAAGTTTACGATATTTACTGATGATAACCGAGAATATTATGGAGCGATAGTAGCCGAGAATATTTCAAAAATATTTTGGATCAATTTTTTTCAGAAAAGGAATAGTTCATTTAAGCTCTTATGTCGATACTCCATAAAAAGTTAGTGTGGTAAAAAATAAAAACAAAAACTTCTTGAAAGTAAGTTAGGCATTCTTTTTTACCAATCATATGCCCAAATATCATTATGATAAAGCTATTCTTACTGCTACATTTCTCGATAATTGAACACCTAATAAGGTTTAAAAATTTAAGCATCTTTTTAAGTTTTTCATAGGGTCTATCCTTACAATCAGCTCTCATCTTCTTTAACTTTAAAGATATTTGGATGTACTGCATTTGTTTACTTAATAGTCATAATTAAGAACAGCTTGAACCTTGAGCTAAAAAACGTGTTTGTTTGTTTGTTATAGCCCCACTCCAAAGGGGTATAAATATTTTACTTTTTTCTCTAAAAAAAACATTGTTATCATGGATATAACTTTTTTTGAATTACAATTACGTTCTCTCATCATCTTCACTGGGAGACAAAACAAAGATTCGAATAGTATTTTTCAAAAAAAATTTTCAAACCGAAGATTTACAAAATAATACCTCCCCAACATTGATCGTCAACATAAAAGTCCAAGCTATATTATAATAAGGAAAAGTGATTCAAGTTTTTTGGGTAGCGAAGATGATTCTTTTCTTCCTACAGCGTCATGTCATGATATTCATGATCCTATAATAACTAACAATGAAGAAACAAGAAAAACAATATGTTGGTGGTACCACTTGACATTATCTACTCATGCAGAGGATATCTCAAAAGAAAGGGTCTACTAATCTTTTACACTGCCTAGATTTTGTGAACCATTTAGATAATGTCATCACTAATTATTTACCCTATGTTCAGTCTACTTCATCATCTAGTACTAAATTTTTTAGTCGTGAAACCAAGTTTAGTTTTAATCTTAAATCTAATGATTCTAATCTTCCCATTGTTGCTAAGGGAGAGATATATTGCACCCAACATCCATTACCTACTATATTTCATTGAAAATCTTTCGCCTATTTTTTCGTGTTTTTACCTCCCTTGTATAGAGATTCTAATGTTGTGCATGATGCTCTGAAATTTTGTTAGTGGAAGGTGCTTGTCTTTGAAAAGATGAAATCTCTTATAAAAATGGCACATAGGAATTTGTTGATCTACTTATAGAAAAGACAACTATAGAGTGCAAAACAATGTTTATAGTCAAATATAACTTTTATGGCTCTTTAGAATGGTATGAGGCTCTACTGGTTCTCCTGATATTCACTCAGACATATGACATTGATTGCTTAGAGACATTTGTCATAGCTGTAAGATACTCAATTGGCTCCTTAATAGTTGCATATAAAAAATTTATTTCTTAATAGGATTCGGAGGTAGAAGAGTATTTGGATGCACCTCCAAAATTTAGCAAGAAGTTCGACACAAAGATGTGTAAACTATAAAAGTTTTTTAATGGGTTAAAGAAGTCATCGTGAGCGTGGATTGAGAAATTTACTCTATTTATTAATGATCAGTGTCATACTCAAGAGCAAGGAGATCATATAATATTCTTTAAACATTTAAAGGATGGGAAAATGCCCAAATTGATTGTGTATGTTAATGATATAATCCTCACTAGAGATGATGTATATGGAATGAACTGTTTTAATGTTTCTCTCTTATTAATTTTTTAAACCAAGTATTTAGGATCTCTGAGCAATATCCTTAGTATGGAATTGCTCAATCAAAGAAAGAGATTGTTATTTCCCAACGAAAACATATTCTTGATCTTCTAAAGCAAATTGAGATGAGTGNCTTGAGCTAAAAAACGTGTTTGTTTGTTTGTTATAGCCCCACTCCAAAGGGGTATAAATATTTTACTTTTTTTCTCTAAAAAAACATTGTTATCATGGATATAACTTTTTTTGAATTACAATTACTTTCTCTCATCATCTTCACGGGGAGACAAAACAAAGATTCGAATAGTATTTTTCAAAAAAAAATTTCAAATTGAAGATTTACAAAATAATACCTTCCCAACATTGATTGTCAACATAAAAGTCCAAGCTATATTATAATAAGGAAAAGTGATTCAAGTTTTTTGGGTAGCGAAGATGATTCTTTTCTTCCTACGGCGTCATCTCATGATATTCATTATCCTATAATAACTAACAATGAAGAAACAAGAAAAAAAATATGTTGGTGGTACCATTTGACATTATCTACTCATGCAGAGGATATCTCAAAAGAAAGGGTCTACTAATCTTTTGCACTGCCCAGATTTTGTGAACTATTTAGATAATGTCATCACTAATTATTTACCCTATGTTCAGTCTACTTCATCATCTAGTACTAAATTTTTTAGTCGTGAAACCAAGTTTAGTTTTAATCTTAAATCTAATGATTCTAATCTTCCCATTGTTGCTAAGGGAGAGATATATTGCACCCAACATCCATTACCTACTATATTTCATTGAAAATCTTTCCCTATTTTTTCGTGTTGTTACCTCCCTTGTATAGAGATTCTAATATTGTGCATGATGCTCTGAAATTTTGTTAGTGGAAGGTGCTTGCCTTTGAAAAGATGAAATCTCTTATAAAAATGGCACATAGGAATTGGTTGATTTACTTATAGAAAAGACAACTATAGAGTGCAAAAAAATGTTTATAGTCAAATATAACTTTTATGGCTCTTTAGAATGGTATGAGGCTCTACTGGTTCTCATGATATTCACTCAGACATATGACATTAATTGCTTTGAGACATTTGTCATAGCTGTAAGATACTCAATTGGCTCCTTAATAGTTGCATATTAAAAATTTATTTCTTAATAGGATTCGGAGGTAGAAGAGTATTTGGATGCACCTATAAAAATTTAGCAAGAAGTTCGACACAAAGATGTGTAAACTATAAAAGTTTTTTAATGGGTTAAAGAAGTCATCGTGAGCATGGATTGAGAAATTTACTCTATTTATTAATGATCAGTGTCATACTCAAGAGCAAGGAGATCATATAATATTCTTTAAACATTTAAAGGATGGGAAAATGCCCAAATTGATTGTGTATGTTAATGATATAATCCTCACTAGAGATGATGTATATGGAATGAACTGTTTTAAGGTTTCTCTCTTATTAATTTTTTAAACCAAGTATTTAGGATCTCTGAGCAATATCCTTAGTATGGAATTGCTCAATCAAAGAAAGAGATTGTTATTTCCCAACGAAAACATATTCTTGATCTTCTAAAGCAAATTGAGATGAGTGGGTGTAGGCTTAAAAACACTCTAATTGATCCCAATCAGAAAATGAGAGATGTGAAGCAAAGGGTTCCAACGAATACAATTAGGTATCAAAAATTGGTGGAAAAATTAATATGCTTATCACATACATGGCTAGATATTGCCTTTACTCTGCGCTTGGTATGCCAATTTATGCCTTCACCCTTTGAGAAACACCTTGAAGTAGTTAACGAGATTCTCATATGTCGAAAAAGTAAACTAGTCAAGGGCTTACTCATTCAAAAGACCACACAATAAAACATAGAGGCATATATTGATGCAAAGTTGATGGGCTTGATTATTGACATTTTAACATCATCTGAATAGTGTACTTATATTTGAGAATATTTGGTTTCATGGCAGAGTAAGAAATAGAATGTGTTTGCAAGAAGTAGAGTCGATGCAAAATATAGGCCTATGACTAATAGAAAGTGTGGTATGTTACAGTTGAAGAGAATTCTCAAAGAGATGCAAATTCCGATAAGCTTGCCAATGAAATTATAATCTGGTAATAGAACTCTCAAAAGCATTTTAAAAAAATCCAGTGCAACATGAGCGTACAAAACATGTGAAGTTTGATAGACATTTCATTAAAGAGAAGATTGATTATGGAGTTATTTGCATGCATTTTATCACAACTATGCAACAAATAGCAAACTTTTTCACCAAAGAATTTTTCAGGCCTAATTTTGAGCTCTTTACAAGCAAACTGGACAAGATTAAAATCTATGCTCCAAATTTAGGAGGGTTGTCAAATTTTTAGGAATTTTTTTTAGCATATCCTATTTTATAATTTTATGTTGTTTGTAATTTTTTACTTATGTTTCCATTTTTTCAATCATGGGAAATTAGTGGTTGTTCTAATTTTTTGGCCTACCCTATATTTTATCTTGTAAATCCTACTATGAAATAGAAATCAAATAATTATTTCTTAGACTCCCAAAAAGATTTTTATATATTTAGATATTACATTGTATTATATATATATATATATATATATATAAAGTAAAATTGTAAATATTTGCTATTATTTATGTAAGTTTTAGAGGCCTAGGGGTTATTGTTGATTTTGCATAACAAAGAGGGCCATGAAGAAGTCATAGATGAATTCTTTCAACAAATTGCCATTTCGGGTGCTCTCTTATTAAATTTGTTGTTTGAAAGACTTGGTTGTATAAGAAACAAAAAATTCGAACACTATGCATTAAGAATATTGCACTCAATATAAATTTTAACTCTCCTCAACTACTCTTGTAAAACTCTTGATGCATATTTTGAAACCTGGAATGCTCATTGAGTCACTTTAGCTACTAGCACATGAATCAACTAATTTAATTGAGCAAGCTGGTCTAACAAATGAATCATAAGAAAAAAAACATAAAATTTTAAATACTTCCAATTTTTTGTAAATAAAACCTTTTTNCGCCGAAGATGAAGCTCATGAGCGGCATTGCAACCCCGGAGGCCACCGCTCCGCAGAAACCCACCAACATCAATAGCACGTCCTTCGAGTCCGCGAAGGAGAACAACTTGTAAAACGCCACCTTCTTCGCATCTTCGCCCTCGCCCATGCTTCGTTTATTTGTTATCGNGAGTCCGCGAAGGAGAACAACTTGTAAAACGCCACCTTCTTCGCATCTTCGCCCTCGCCCATGCTTCGTTTACCCAAAATCCCTAGGCTCTTAATCCAGAAACAGGAAAACTCAATGAAACGAGCTAAAGATCAAGAAATGAATCAATGAAAGAAATAGAGAAAACAGGAGCGTTCGCACATTCCCGTTTTTCTATCTCTCTCAATCGATCGAGCGGCCGACTACATTCCATTTTTATGCTCATATTTATGGCGAGGGCTAGGTCCAAGTTATCGAATTAGGGAGGATGGCAGTGATCTCGATCGCCATACACCCGATATTTCTGCATGGTTTTCCGGCCTTGCTCCTTCTGGAAGAATTTTCCAACCCTTAATGTTTTCCTGGCCGTTCGATTACACAGTACTTTCCACGTGGACGATGGCATGTAATTGGCTTTATTTGCCGAAGGCGAGATGAGGCTTTTTTAGAGAGCTGGAAATCGGTTAACGGCATTGAGGTATTCCCAAGCCAAAAATGTATGATGAATTTCTAAATGACCAGCGGTTTAAAAGCCGAACCAGANCACGTGGACGATGGCATGTAATTGGCTTTATTTGCCGAAGGCGAGACGAGGCTTTTTTAGAGAGGTGGAAATTGGCTAACGGCATTGAGGTATTCCCAAGCCAAAAATGTATGAATGAATTTCTAAATGACGAGCGGTTTAAAAGCCGAACCAGGCCAGCTGGCTCGGTGGGCTTGATTCTGAACCAACCGGTCGCCGGTTTGAAATAGTCATTTTTTTGTCGAATCCTCCGTAATCATTTCTTGTCAGCATTTTGATAAGAAACCGGCGAACCGGCCAGTTATGATCGCAAAAACATGATTTCATTGCAGCAAAATTTAATAATGTGCTCACTTGTTCACGTAAACTAAGAGCCTGTTTGGGATAATTTATTTGGTGCGGTAGCGTTTTGAAAACGCAAATAAATTTTATATTGATAGCTTATGCATTTTCAAAACGTTGAAAACAGCGTTTTCACGCCNGGCTCGGTGGGCTTGATTCTGAACCAACCGGTCGCCGGTTTGAAATAGTCATTTTTTTGTCGAATCCTCCGTGATCATTTCTTGTCAGCGTTTTGATAAGAAATCGGTGTACCGGTCAGTTATGATCGCAAAAACATGATTTCATTGCAGCAAATTTTAATAATGTGCTCACTTGTTCACGTAAACTATGGGCCTGTTTATTTAGTGCGGTAACGTTTTGAAAACGCAAATAAACTTTGTTTTGACAGTTTATGCATTTTCAAAACGTTGAAAACAGCGTTTTCACACCGTACATGTCTGGGTCCGGTGACAGCTTTTTGACTGCGGTCTGACTTTTCCAAAAAAAAAAAATTATAATAGTCACCGCACCTAGCTTAGGAGTAGATTATTTTTAATCTGCTTATCAGCAGATTATTCAATAAGCTTCAGCTGCTCCAAACAGACCCTAAAGGTAGGATATGTCTGAGTTTCTAAATCCCTAAAATCCTGTCCCAAGAGCTCTTTCTGCAGCTTCCCCTTGTCCAAAGGAGTATCCTGTCATTCATCGGAAAAAAATATTGCATAAGGTTAATTGTATGTAAATCCACGTCCGTGATGCGAGTAGAAAAAAAATCTTGACCCCTCAGTATCTGCATCGTTTTACGTACATACATAACATTTGTTCTGCCCACTTTCTTATTTCTGTTATTTTTTGTTGAGTTCATATGTAATTTTCGTAGTTTTTTATGGAATAGCATTTTTCTCATTTCAACAATTATTTTTCCATTTTGAGTTTGTTATTTCTACTTTTCCTCTTCAAAGGCTTTGATGTTGTATTTATTCCACTATGTTTCTGTGACAATTCATTTTGGGTTTAAGGATTACAGTGGCAATGAAATCACATGTAATTTGGTCTCTCTTTGGAAGGAAGAAGAAGAAAAATACTATACTATTTTGCAGCATATAATCAAACGAGTAGAAGAATAATAATGTGCATGTATAAATTTAGCTATTTGGCATTTTTGACCAATCACAATNCTAGGATATGTCTGAGTTTCTAAATCCCTAAAATCCTGTCCCAAGAGCTCTTTCTGCAGCTTCCCCTTGTCCCAAGAGGTATCCTGTCATTCATCGAAAAAAATATTGCATAAGGTTAATTGTATGTACATCCGCGTCTGTGATGCGAGTAGAAAAAAAATCTTAACGCCCCAGTATCTGCATCGTTTTACGTACATACATAACATTTGTTCTGCCCACTTTCTTAATTCTGTCATTTCTTGTTGAGTTCCTATGTAATTTTCGTAGTTTTTATGGAATAGCATTTTGCTCATTTGAACAATTATTTTCCCATTTTGAGTTTGTTATTTCTATTTTTCTTCTTCAGAGGCTTTGATGTTGTATTTATTCCACTATGTTTATGTGACAATTCTTTTTGGGTTTAAGGGTTATAGTGGCAATGAAATCGCATGTAATTTGGTCTCTCTTTGGAAGGAAGAAGAAGAAAAATACTACACTATTTTGCAGCATGTAATCAAACGAGTAGAAGAATAATAAAGTGCATGTATAAATTTAGCTATTTGGCATTTTTGACCAATCACAACTATTTTTGTGTGACTTAACTTGATTGGAGAACATATTAGAAGCTTAAATCAGTTTTGAGAATATTTATCTTTTTTTTTTTGCTCAAGTCATTTTGATGGCTTAAATTTAGTTACTCTTATATATGCACAAAATAAGAATTCTTTTATTTTTCGGTTGGATTTTAATGAGCGACTTGATGATGTAAATTTTATTTTGCCCAACTATTTTAGAGCTATTCAAAAAAAAGTTTGTCATTCAAGGATGGGGGTCATATTTGACTTGTTAAGTAGCTCATATTCAATTCATTCATTAAGCAAGCAAGCTTAAAACTAATAGTTTCCTTAGCTCAATTTATGAACAAATCGAACATGTGCAAATATTTGTTTGTTCATATTCAAATCGTTTAGGTTAAAAATAATTAAATTAGTAAATAATAATATTTATTTATATCATTTTTACATAAATTTTTATACTGTATTTTAAGAAAACTAAATTTATCATTTTTATTAAATTTTTTTTTCATGGTGTTAACTTAAAAATAAATTTATTTCATTTAAGTCTCAAAAAAATATAGGCCAAAAGTCATATATTGGATGTCATAAATAGAAAATATTGAATTTTTTGCTACAAAAATCCTCTGAAAGCATGCATGCATGCATACACTTGCCAAACATGCAACGATTCTGTTGACCTAAGTTCACTGGCCTCGTGATCACATTAACCTAATTTGCCTGCTAACTCACGTTTTTGTCCGCACTGACCTGATCCATGTCCATTGCCCACAGTCCCTATGATACTAGTGCACCAAGTTGCACAAGCGCACACAGATGAGTGTGCACACTGACACATGCTCGCATCTACACGCTTCCACTCACACTTGTGTGCATGAGCTCATCTCCATGTCCATCAATGTGTCCCTACTTGCATTTGTATTCGCTTACAAGCACCAATACATTCCTAATAAATAATTGTACTTTGCTTGCGCAAACACACATATGTGCCCGTGCTTGCGTGACTACAATTCCAGGCGCTTACCACTTCTCTATGATTGCTACCACAAATTGAGTAACATAATCTAGCCGTCTCGATAACACCGTCTCCTTCAGATAACAACTGTTCAGCTGTCATTCATCGTAATAATGACAACTTGATTTAGACTTCATGAAGTACCCTAGACAACTCAGAATGCCTCAAAAGTAAAAAAGAAATTGAAATATTTATTTTTAGATAAAGCAAACAACATCGCCTGAAAATAGAGGAGGCAACTAATGCCTTATTAAAAAAAAATGTTTATCATATGACATGAATCTCCAGAGATTTTTTAATAAGAGACATTCTAGATATGCAATAAGAATAAAATGCTCACAATTTTTTAAACCCCTGAGTCTTGTACTATTGTTGCGACGATCTATAGATATACACCAGTTGTTGTGGTATATATATACAAATCAAACAGAATAACGATCGACGAAGCGAAAAATAGAACGAGAAAAATCACACCAGAAAAGAACACACAGATTTACGTGGTTCGACAAATTGCCTACGTCCACGGAGTTGCAGAGGATTTTACTACTTGAGAAATTTATACTAGTCGATCACCTCAACTTACAAGAGGAATCTCTCACTCTCACTTCATTGCTCTCTCTTCTTCTCTCTCTTTTCTTCCCTCTCTACACCAAGATACACTGAAGGAACTCTACACCGAGATACACAGAAAAAACAAACTTACAAGAGAAATAAACTCAATTTCTCTTTAGGCACAAGCCACCAAAAAGAAGCCAAGGGAGAAAAATCTTCTTCTTCTTTCTTCTTCCTTCACCGCAAGAACTACTTACACTTTCATTCCTCTATCCCGAGGAAAATTGAAGAAGAACACCATGACTACTAAAATTGATGGAGAGAAGTTCAAAGTCTTTTATCACAAACAGGAGGGAGCGAAGGGATGCTACGCTTCACAACATAAGAAGGCGGGAGCGGTTCGCACGCGACTCTTCACAAACGGGAGTGGGAGCTGGAGCGGGACCGCGACGTTTTCGCGATCGTGGAGGCGGGAGCGGGAAAAATCGAGCTCCAACACTTAACAATATCTCACTTGGAGACTGATACATCTGCTACAACATCTTCCTCAAACTGTTATCCTCCACTGACGGTGTTACCCTTTTCTTCAAACATGAATCATCCACCTCTGCAACTCAAAACCCTGTCTTCACTCTAGAAGACCAACTGAATTTGTACAAAAATTCAGTCTCTCAAGAGTAACACCCTCAGTCAACATATCAGCAGGGTCCAAATAGCCTTGCATCTCCAAGTTATTCCCTGAATTGCTCTTGTCTTTGCTTACAACTCTCACTGCATAAGCAATATACTGCCTCTGATGAAAGCCTTTTTTAACAAGTCTAGCATTGCACCTCTTGTTGTCATCATGCTCAGTGTTCACCTGATACACCCACTTGTTGTGTAATGTCTTCTTTCCTGGTAGAAGTTCTGTCAGCTCCCATTTGCTCGAACTTTCATCTTGCAAGATTACTTCATAGATCTTTGGTTCTCCATTATTTGTCTATGGAATAATAAGAATGGGTGCCTCAGACCCACTATCCTCCTCACTTCCATCATCAACAGAACTATGAATTTTCAGCAATAGTGCATCATGTACTTCTTTATATACCACATTTGCACTATCATTCTCCATCTTCTTGTGATTCCTACAGTCCCTACTTATGTGGACAGCCTTGCCATAATTCCAACAGATTGTCTGCTGACCAGACTTTGATTTTGATCTCTCTTTATTTGAGTTATTGTCATGTCATCTTCCTCTGAAATCAACATTCAGTGTCAAACTCGTACCTAAGATCTCACCAGAATCTTTCATGTGAACTTCCTGAACAAAAATCAAATCATGAATATCATCACATTTCAGTTTAGATTTCCCTGCAGAACTGCTAACTATCATCCTCATGGCTTCCCAATTATTTGACAATGATGCCAATAATATCAGCGCACGTATCTCATCATCAAAATCAATTTCAACGAACGACAATTGATTTGTGATAATATTGAAATCATTCAGGTGTTGAGCAACAGAAACACCTTCCACCATCTTCAAGTCGAATAACTTCTTCATCAAGTACACCTTATTATTCTTCGATGGCTTTTCATACATACCTGATAAAGCTATCATGGGATTTGCAGTTGTCTTCTCCTTGACAACGTTATGTGCAATAGACCTCGATAGGGTCAATCGAATAACCACCAGAACTTATCGAACTAACAAATTTCATTCAGCCTCATCCATCATTTCAGGTCTTTTCCCCAATAACGGAAGATGAAGTTTCTTCTCATAAAGGTAATCCTCTATCTGCATTCTCCAATAACCAAAATCTGTGCTACTAAATTTCTCGATTCCTGAAACACTCACTTCATCTACTACCATCATTCTTCCTCAGATCTGAACAAAGCTCTGATATCAGTTGTTGTTGCGACGATCTATAGATAAACACCAGTTGTTGTGGTATATATATATATAAATCAAATAGGAGAACGATCGACGAAGCAAAAAATAGAACGAGAAAAATCACACTAGAAAAGTACTCACAGATTTACGTGGTTCGGCAAATTGTCTACGTCCACGGAGTTGCAGAGAATTTTACTACTTATGGAATTTACATCAATCGATCACCTCGACTAACAAGAGGAATATCTCACTCTCACTTTGTTGCTCTCTCTTCTTCTCTCTCTACACCGAGATACACTGAAGAAGACAAACTTACAAGTGAAATAAACCCAATTTTTCTTCAAGAAGAAGCCACCAAGAAGAAGTCAAGAGAGAACAATCTTATTCTTCTTCTTTCTTCCTTCACTGTAAGGAACTACTTCTTGCACTTTCCTTCCTCTATCCCGATGAAAACCGAAGAACACCGTGACTACTAAAATTGAAGGAGAGTCATCTGAAGTCTTTTATCACGAACATGAGAGAGCGAAGGGATGCTACGCTTCACAACATAGGAAGGCGGGAGCGGTTGGCGCTCGACTGAAGAGGCGGGTGCTGCGACTCTTCGCTAACGGGAGCAAGAACAGGAGCGGGATCGCGACGTTTTTCGATTAGGAAGGCTGGAGCGGGAAAAATCGGGCTCCAATGCTTAACATGTGCTTCTTGGAGGCGAAACTGCAATAAGAATAAAATGCTCATGAAAACAAGAAATGTGATATAATGAACCTCTAGTTGGACACAGTTTTTAATAATCCTTTCATTAGCTGTTAATGTTTGATTTTGAGGCCTAATTTTTAAAAAGATTGTGAGTTAGTATTTATATTTTTAGTAATGATAATTGCTCAACTAAAGTCTCACTCCTTGCCTGGCCTCTTTTTTTCTTGTTGGAACATCGCCTCCGGCTGGCCGCACCTTTCATCAGATCCTAGGCAGACCTTGTTAATGTCTTTGCAGCTGTAACCACTGATACTCACTAATGGGGTGATTTGTGTCATACTGTTAGAGAGCTTGTCGCTACTATGTAGAGAACCAAGTTTGGAGATAGGTTTTTGGATGTTTAAAGTGCGAGGGAGATTTTTTCGTTCGTCTTCTATCTTCCTTTTTTTCTTTTTTTTTTTCCTGTTTGCTTTCTTTCTTCTCTTTTTTCTTAAAAAACACGAGCTAAAAAAATAAATACTTGTCTTTTTTTGTGTTTCTTTGTTTAGAATTTTCTTCCTCTTGATATGTGATTGAGGTTTGTCTTTCTTCTTCTTTTCTCTTCTTTTCTTCTTTTCTCTTATCTACATCTTTGCTTTTTTGTTTTTCCTTCTCTGATTTCGTTTCTCTTCAGGATTTTCTTAAGTTTGAGCGAGAGAGCCTAGGGACACTTTTACGCATGTCAAAGATCCTCTATTTATAGAAATAAAAAGCAGGGAAATGCAAGATTAAAAATATGCCCTTGCTTTATGGAGGGTAATTCAGATTATTTTATTCTTTCCTTGCTCGGATATGCCAATTTGGAGTGTTTTCGTTGCCAGAGTTTGTCGGTGTCGGGAGGTCAGCCAAGAGTGGTTGTTAATTTGGCCGGCCCAATGTGGCCAGCAAACTATAGGTGGTTGCCCGATGTGACCGGCCAACTGGACCAGTATGGTCTCCCCCAATGTGGCCCGTCGGCTGAAGTTGCCTAGCTACTCCCGGCTGGAATAGGGTAGCCAACCCGACATGTTTGTGGCTGCTGGCTCAGGTCTGACGATGATGGCTCTTTGGCTCGACGAGGGCCATTCCAGTGTTCAGGCTATACAATATTACAATAAATACTTAGGTAAAGTTTGGTATAAACTAACTTTGAAAAGAAAGGCAGCAGCACCTTTCTCAGTGTCCTGACATATCTTAAATTACTATTTTCCAACGATTGCATTCATTGCGTCCTTTTAAAGCATAATTAGCTGCCAAAATGTTTGGAGAAAAGCATCAAAACGATATTAATTATGTTTCTTATGAAAAAATCATTACTATATAAGGTAATAAGTGCATGTGATTCTTTCGATCCTACAAAAGGCAACTTCACATTACAAATTTTTTTAGGAAGTAGCATGAAAATAAATTCCCAAATAAATTTTGAAGCACAACTCATGTAAAAAATTATCACAAAAAAAAATCTTAAATTATAATCCTTAAAATTGATGTGTTGCTAAGAACTTTATATGATTAGGGTAGGATGCTTGGTTAAATTGAGCTTCTTGATAATACAAGTCTAATGACATTGAATATGATTCAATCCGAGTCCAATTTTGTATAGATCAAGCATTTGAAGTTTAATTAAAAACTTTGAAGTATTAAATGGAAAGGTAAATAATATTTAAATTTGATATGCTCATAGTCCAATCAAGTAGCTTGATGAGAGGAATACAACAAGTTTATGATCTTTTAATTATATGTCATTAAGGNAACACGAACTCATTGACGAACCGAACACGAACTGTTCGCGAACAACGAGCTTTTTTGACAGCCCTACTTGATAATACAAGCCTAATGACATTGAATATTTAAATTTGATATGCTCATAATCCAATCAAGTAGCTGATGAGAGGAATACGACAAGTCTATGATCTTTTAATTATGATGTCATTAAGACACTTAAATGCTAAAAGAATGCCCTATGATTATATGAATCAATAAAAACCACTCGATTGAGTGTTTTGATATTTTGATTAAATTTATCAAAATATGTTTCTAAAAAATTATAAGTAAACATTCATTATTCACATGAAGGGGGTGAGAAAAGAAGAAAAATCTGATAACTAAGACATATATCTGAAGAGAAATACAGGTGAATGACCGCCATGTTGATCACCGCTTGTGATTGTTCAACCAACTACAATTATTGGAGCCATTAACTAAAATTGTTGTAACCCAATTATGGTTGTTGTAGCCACCAAATATGACTTTNATTATTCACATGAAGGGGGTGAGAAAAGAAGAAAAATCTGATAACTAAGACATATATCTGAAGAGAAATACATGTGAATGACCGCCATGTTGATCACCGCTTGTGATTGTTCAACCAATTACAATTATTGGAGTCATTAACTAAAATTGTTGTAACCCAATTATGGTTGTTGTAGCCACCAAATATGACTTGTAGTCAACTGCAATTGTTGTGGTTCAACTATGATTATTGTAGCTAAATTATTATTATATAGTTATGATTGTCTGTTTCATAATCCTATTTTATTAATATTGAAGAAGAGTAGATCTATAGCCTAGTCAAAATAATTCAATATATGTTTGTAAGTAGAAGGTTACTACCTTCTATTATGACAGGAAAAATAGGGTAAATATCTTATAATGAAAACTACACTTATCTTTATATAGCTAAAAAAATACAAGTGTTAGAAAATTCAAGAGGTAGTGGTCGTCGACGGCCAATGGTCAGTGGCAACCACTGTTGACGATGGTATGTGACTACAGAGGTTGGTGGTAAATGATGGTTAACGACTATGAAGACCGGTGGTTATTCGTCAGGCTCCAAAAAAAAGTTCTAAAATTTCACTTCTTCTCTTCTTCTCTTCTTCTCCTCACTCCTCCCTCTCAAAGTGAAGAGAAGAAGTCTATTTATAGTNACTATGAAGACCGGTGGTTATTCGTCAGGCTCCAAAAAAAAGTTCTAAAATTTCACTTCTTCTCTTCTTCTCCTCCCTCTCAAAGTGGAGAGAAGAAGTCTATTTATAGTTTTTTTTTTGGGATATTTTAGTCTTTTTGGCATAACTTTCGTAACCACAGAATCAGACGGTTCATGCTAATCTTCTTTTATCATATAGGTGAATTTTTAAGAATTTGGGTGTCTTAATGACCCTATAATTGAGTGATCTTAGGATTGTTTGATTTTTCTCACGTAGACGCTTGAACTGACTAGAAATATGTTAAATTTAGAGTTCATCTGATCATTCAATTGGTGATCTAAAGCATTTAACTCTGCTTAAGAGGCTTGATCTAGACTTGAATGGACTCGAATTGAACCAATTTTAGATTTGTTGGTTTCATTTCCCCAAAACGCTTAGTTTGAATATAAACTTGATAAAATCAAAGCTTAGAAGACCATGAATTTGAATTTGAAAGATTTCTTATGACAATGCATGGATATTAGTGTATGATCATAAAATATTATTGATGACGCATCAATAATATTTGTCATCCTACAAACAAATTTCACTTCACATATATAAAAAAAAAATGTATATTTAAAAATTTCATTAGAGTGTTATTAAATTGAAGCTCATGAGAATCATGTTTTTCAAAATATTTTTATAATTTATAACTTATAATTTATGCAAAATATTGGCTAAGACTAAGAAAAATAAACAGAATCTCTTATTGATCTTTTCTTTTCATTATATTGTTCTTAAAACTTTTTGGTTTAACAGTAAAAACTAAACGTGCATTTATAATCATGAAGAACATCAAGATAAGATTTTGAAATAAAATGAAAAATAATTTTCTTATTAATTCTTTAATAATATATATTAAAAATGATATTGCAATAAATTTTGAAAATATAATGAGTATAATTTAAGATATGTGATCATAATGATTGTATTAATGGAAATAATTTTTTTTATTTAAAAATTGTTCTTAGAAATGTGTTGAAATTTTTTATTGAACTTGTTCGTACCCTGACGTAGTCANAAAATATAATGAGTATAATTTAAGATATGTGATCATAATGATTGTATTAATGGAAATAATTTTTTTTATTTATAAATTGTTCTTAGAAATGTGTTGAAATTTTTTATTGAACTTGTTCATACCCTGACGTAGTCATTGAGATGCAATTTTGAGATGTACAAGAGTAGAGTGTATGCGTACAAGCAAGTGTTAGAAATACTTTTGAGCTTCTTTGCTGTACTGGCGTAACTCGCAAGGGACAAAGGATAAGCGGAGATGCAATTTTCATGTGTGAGGGGCTTTTTTTTTTTTTTTGGCAGATTTATTTCTCCTCTCATGAAACTAGGGCTGTCAAAAATGCTCGTTGTTCGCGAATAGCTCGTGTTCGGCTCGTTAAGAAGCTCGTGTTCGACTCGTCAATTTCGATCTGTGTTCGTTCGTGTTCGGCCCGTTCTGGCTCGAAATACTACTCATCAAGTTTATATATATATATATATATATATATACATATATGTATTAAGTAGTAAAAAATCTAATTGACTACAAGACTACAAAGATTTATAATCAATTAAAATATTGATTAAGAAAATAGAATAAGAATTATTAAATTAGAATCAAATGATGTTTTAATATAAATAATTTTTTTTAAATATTGCTCAAACTTTTATTGTCTTATGGCTGCATGATTAGGGTTGTTAAAAAGACTTTTTGTTCGTGAACTNAATGGGGTGATTTGTGTCATACTGTTAGAGAGCTTGTCGCTACTATGCAGAGAACCACCTCTATAGCTTCTACTGAGCTGAGTTTGGAGATAGGTTTTTGGATGTTTAAAGTGTGAGGGAGATTTTTTCGTTCTACTTCTATCTTCCTTTTTTCTTTTTTCTTTTTTTTTCTTTTTGCTTTCTTTCTTCTCTTTTTTCTTAAAAAACACGAGCTAAAAAAAATAAATACTTTTCTTTTTTTTGTGTTACTTTGTTTAGAATTTTTTTCCTCCTGAAGTTGTGAATGAGGTTTGTCCTTCTTCTTCTTTTTTCTTCTTTTCTTCTTTTCTCTTATCTACCTCTTTGCTTTTTTGTTTTTCCTTCTCTGATTTTGTTTCTCTCTTTAGGATTTTCTCCCTCTTGGTATGCTCATCTTTCTGTTCTTAGTATGCTCCACGCTCATCGCTTCTTTTAGAATGTTAAATCCAAATTTGTACTGTGAGTGTCAAGGGATAGTGCTTGGCGACCAAGGGAGAGAAAAATGATAGAGATAGAGAAAGAGAGAGTTTGCCTTGTGGGGGCAAAGATGGGTGTTTTCGGGCTCTTTGGCTCATTTTATTATACTAAAGTTGAGGTTTACAAGAGGAAAGGGGGGAGAGTTCACTCAACATTAAGTTTGAGCGAGAGAGCCTAGGGACACTTTTACACATGTCAAGGGTCCTCTATTTATAGAAGTAAAAATGAGGGAAATGTAAGATTAAAAATATGCCCTTGCTTTATAGAGGACAATTCAGAGTATTTTGGTTCTTTCCTTGCTCGGATATGCCAATTTGGAGGGTTTCCGTTGCCAGAGTTTGTCAGTGTCGGGTGGTCAGCCAAGAGTGGCGGCCCATTGGATTAATTTGGCCGGCCCAATGTGGCCAGCCAACTATAGGTGGTTGCGCGATGTGACCGGCCGACTGGAGCATTATGGTCTCCCCCAATGTGACCCGTCGGCTGAAGTTGGCTACCTACTCCCGGCTGGAGTAGGGCAGCCAACCTGACATGTGTGTGGCTGCTGGCTCGGGTCTGACGATGATGGCTCTTTGGCTCGACGAGGGTCATGCCAGTGTTCAAACTAACTTTGAAAAGAAAGGCAGCAGCACCTTTCTCAGTGTCCTGACATATCTTAAATTACTATTTTCCAACGATTGCATTCATTGCGTCCTTTTAAAGCATAATTAGCCACCAAAATGTTTGGAGAAAAGCATCAAAACTATATTAATTATGTTTCTTATGAAAAAATCATCACTATATAAGGTAATAAGTGCATGTGATTCTTTCGATGCTAAGATATTATATCTTTTTTATAAAAAAAAATATTGTAATATTGTTGTAAAAAAAAAAATTTATTTTAAAAACAAAGTGATAATTATAAATATCTTTTTCTTCACGAAATTCAGATGATAATTTGTTTATATAATTATCATATTTTAATAAATCCGACAAAAGGTAATTTTAGGAAGTAGCATGAAAATAAATTCCCAAATAAATTTTGAAGCACAACTCATGTAAAAAATTATCACAAAAAAAAAACTTAAAATATAATCCTTAAAATTGATGTGTTGCTAAGAAATTTATATGATTACGGTAGGATGCTTGGTTAAATTGAGCTTCTTGATAATAGGGGTGTAAACGAACCGAACACGAACGAACAAAGCTTGTGTTCGTGTTATGTTCGTTTAAAATTTAGTTTGTTTGAAATAAGCTCGTGTTCGTGTCTTAACGAACGAGCCGAACACGAACCGAACACGAGCTATTCGCGAACGACGAGCCAGTTTGACATCCCTAATATTAATATATAAAAATAATATTATATATTAATTATATAACTTATATTATATAAATATACAATATCTATATTAGTATATTACTACTATAGTATATTAATATATTATTATTATTATTTTATTATATATTATAATTTATAAAATTTAATGTTTTAAAATATAATAAATTTTTTATATATAATTATTTTATATTATTTTATATTTC
>JXCR01048831.1:0-19726 GCA_002079205.1 Phalaenopsis hybrid cultivar | reverse complement strand
CATCCTTAAGGATAAGTGGAACTGATTGATTACAGATGATCAATGAATGATCAAAGATCACTGAGGGACCAAAACTAGATTTTAGTGTTACACATAACTGAATGAAACAAAGTATTTTATGGGATTTTCCATACTAGAGGACCAATCTAATTAGACAGAATCTTGATGTTATGTTTATTGAGAATAATTTTTTTGATAATTTCTTCAATACTGTATTAGATATCAAGGGTAAAACAAAAGATAGTGTCAAAACAATATTGAACCTGAAGGAGTATTACAAGACGAGAGATTAGAACTTCAAGAAACAATTGTAGGTAAAATAATAAAGCCCAAAGCTACTTATTATCTCACATTGGATCAACAAAGAGAAATCTTTAAGTGGATGCATCCTCTGAAGTTTCTCAATGATTTTGTTTCAAACATAAGTCATTGTATTGACTTGGGAGTAGGAAAAATATTTGGCATGAAGAGTTAGACTGCCATATTTTTTTCATAGTTTTTACTAATAATTGAATTCAATGCCCTGCTAAAGCTGGTGTTTGATCCATTGATCGAAATCAGTACATTCTTAAAAGAGTCATACACAGAACTTTGAATGTTGATTCATTAAAGAATATTTATATGAGTATTCTTTTATTACCATGCAAACTTGAGTGGATATTTCTTCCATATTTATTTGACTCTATGATGAATTTGCCAATACATCTGTGTTTTGAGGCTGTATTGGGGGGTCCAGTGCATTACATATGGATGTGACCCTCTGGGGCTAAGTCTTCTCAATGTGTACAATCATGCATTGCATTGTATTTTAAAGTAATATACCGCCACATTTATTTAAAAATGACTATATCGTGCAGATTTCCAAATAAAATCAAAATGAATGTTAGAAATAAAGCACATCCAAAGGGATCGATATGTGAGATAGACCTACTACATGAGATAATTACTTTCTGTTCCCACTATTTTGTGAAAGAGGAGAGAAACTTTTGGTGAAATACCTTCACAGGCAAAATTATCTTATTTTAGATATCAGATGAACCAATAGATATGCATGATACACCCTACCTCAAAAATAAAAAGCTTCAAGTAACTACATTGTATGTTCTACTGAATTGCGATGAAGTGCAACTGTTTATAAAGTAAGATTAATAGTAATAAGAAATTTTCTTAGTTATTACTTGAAATGTTATGCCAATTAACTCGAATATATAAATAAGAATGATGTGAGCATATTATTTATCAACAGTTTGAACATAGCAGATGACTCAAATAAGTAATAAAATCAAAGAATAATTTTCAACATTGTTCAAATTATATTTACGTTGAATTAACTCTTCAATTCACTAATATGTCATATAATTGTCTCATTCAAAGTTAAACTAATTATACTTTAGAACTTCTTCCAAGTTTATAATACAAGCAACAAAATCGAAGATCAATGCTTATAAATCTTGCTTGGGGCCTAATCATACTGTCAAGACATGAGAAATATTTGATGTGAAAGGTTACAGATTTCACACGAGTTCCTGGTGTGAAGAGAATCATGCTTATAATTACAGTGTTTGTGTTAGAGGAAACACATATATAGTGAGATCAACAATTACGACATACTCGAATAGGTAGTTCAGTTGCAGTAACTGGGTTCTGCTGAACACAATGTCTCCACGTTCAACTATGAATGGTTTGATCTCTTTTCTAATCGAGGAACACAAACACTAAGCTTTTATTATATTACCTAAGTAAAAATAAATAAAAGATATCCAAAGTTCAATCTATTTATTCTAGCATGTCAGGCCTGTCAAGTTTATTACCTTTGATACCCTAGTCGAGCAAGGGATGAACTTAGTTGAGCCATTATTATGAAGAAAAAACTAAAAAAAATTCTTGAGATACAAACTATTATTGAACTCACCAAGAGCTAGGTATGTCCGATTTTTATATTCAACTCAATTTAAATGAAGAAATATTTGCTCTAGAGGATATCATAGGAATTCATGAAAAAGTTCCTCAAAATATGGAAGATAATGATAATGAAATTGACATAGAAATTTTAAGTTTCATCATCGAGTGGTTCGTTTAATGAAAAAGTCAAAAAAAATATATGTATGTTTAGATGATTAGTTTCTTTTGCTGTTTTAGAGCTTTGATTTTTTTAGACATAGTTACTACATATTTCTTTTTTTTTTTCTACACCTTTTTGCTTTTACTTTTGCTTCTTACATTATACTTTTTCTTAATTTTATAGTTTTTAGACATAGCCATGGCATGTTTCATGTTTCGATTCTACAATGTCCTGTTTTTACTTTTGTGGGTTGTATTATACACTACTCCTACTTAATTTTACTTTTAGTACTAATTTTTTTTTTGTCTCTTTTCCTTTATAGATGAGAACAAGTGGTCAACCCTCAGTGGCAATTTAAAAAACATGTATAGGAGGCTAAAGAAGGCCGTGATTAACTCTGACAAGTAAAACACCCCTACAATCACTCCGATCAGTCCTTCTATTGCACCTCCCAAACCTACACCCTCTCAAGCACCAGCACCCGCACTAGTTTTCTTTCCAGATCTCTCCTCCGGTGAGCCAAGTCCCTCAACTTCCACCCGTCAAATGGATGACACCTTTGACATGAAGTGTATTCTAGATGGAGACTCTTATGTTATCATTAAAGTTGGAATAAGTTCAAAATTTGTTTCAATTCTTTTTATAACTAATATTTTTATTTCAGATGCTTCCATTCTAGGCTTCCTGTGACACACATCACAAAATCATCCAGAGTAGGTGTGATCAAGCATATCTCTCCAGAAAATAAATCGTAATTGCAACTCAGGACAATTAGTTCCGGGAGTTTAAGGTAGATCAATTAATTTGAATTTGAATATTAATTTTAAGCTATTTTGTTATACTAATCAAAATTTCATAAATATTAATTTGCAGAGGTCCTTTTATTGATTGTCGAAACATCACCAGCATATCTGTCACATTTTGAGGTTCGTGACAAGCATTGGCTGAGCAACTTGTTCACTAAATCATGCAAGAAGGAGGAGAGGCCCATCTGAGTGGGTGAGGATGTCAAGGTTGACTTGACTTTAGCTTAGGCCTCTTCGAATTTTCAAAATAAGGGATAGACAAACCAACAAAACAAGATGACAGAGAGAGCCAGGGGGCCGCACACATTGGAGTTTCAACCCCCACACCAAGCATTATTGGAGAGTTGTAAAATTATTTAAGATCTTAACAACAACAACAACAACAACAAAGCCTTAATCCCACTATGTGGGGTCGGCTACATGAATCCTTTTTCTCCATTGCGTCCTATTTAGTGTCATATTTTCATTTAGTTCTAGTAAATTAAGATCATTTTTAATGCAATAAGCCCAAGTCTTCCTAGGTCTACCTCTGCCTTTCTTAACACAAGTCGAATCTCAAACATCTACTCTCCCAATTAGATCATCAGATGGTCGACGTTTAAAAATTAAACAATTAAAAATTTATGTAATTATGTGATACTGACCATTATCTTATGCACACATGCAAAACAACTTGATCTAGAGCCCTACACTATAGAGTTGCATGTCCTGACACACGTGTGGCCGGACACATCGCAGTGAGTCTCCAACTACTCTCAACGAGTCAATCTAAGTAAAAAAAATTGATTTTTTGTATTTTTTGTGATTATTAATATTTAAAATGATAATTAATTCTTAATTTTAATGATGCAGGAGGAATAAAAACAACTCCAAGAGAGGCATAGAAAGTTGGTGAGCCATACCTTGACATCAACTAGCAACAGTGGTAGCGAGTCTGCCACTGTGCAGTCCAATTTTGAGCTATGGACATAGACATCGGGGAAGAAGGGGAGGATGTATGACCAAGGTGCGAAGGGCATTGCTTTTAAGGCTGAGCGCTATCGTGTTGTTGTGGGTGGCCCTAGTTCATTACAGACTCAGCATGATGAGCTTTTCAGATGGCTCACACCATGAATGAAGAGCTCTGTCAAGCACGTGAAGGCCAACAGATGATTGTGAATGGCCTTGCACACCAGACGAAGAGTTTTGCAGATCATCAGGGCAAGCGATATATGAATGTTGTGGACGAGGAGGAAGACTGTGAGGAGGAGGAGAAGTATTAGGAGTTTCATTAGATTTTTTATGTTGTTCTCCTTACAACGATTTTTTTTTTTTTTTTTTTTTCATTTTTGATTATGTGATAATTTCTTCTGTATGATTGTGAACTATGATACATTTAAATCTATTTATTAAATTATATTTTTATCATTATTTGCACTTGTTAGTGATGTAGTTTTTGAGTTGTGATGATGGATAGATAAGTCATTATGCTACTTGTATTTGCTATATGCAGATTTATAAAAAATCTAATCGTTCATTTGGATATTATTTTTCTTTGTTACTGGTTTGTGTCGGAATAACGACAGAACGTCAGATGCTATTTGTAAGATCTCAAACGATTTTATTCAATATTTGCCAATAATTTTTAGATGCAAATTTGCCTCGGAGATTGGTCGACACAAATTTGCGTCAGACATAGGTGATGCAAAAACACGTTGACTTGCGTCAGTCATTGATTTGACGAAATTGATTAACGATGATATTTACAGTCGCTAAGTCAGATGCAAAATATTTGCGTCAGACATCGACACTAATATTATTACTAACCCCCATTTTAAAGACAAATTATTTCCAACACAAATCCAATGTTAATCCCGTTTTCATACACTAATCAACAATTATCGTGTAGTGCATTCATAACCATTTACTCCTTCATGCCCCTTTTTCTTTTGTATATTATTTTTAAAATTATAATAGAGCTGTGTGAAATTATCTTATGCCCCAGGAGAGCAATAAGCCCACACTTAACATTAGTTAGTTAATTGAATTAAAAATTTATATTTTTAATATTTTTATGCATTTATATTTTACTTATAGAGTTAGTGATATTTTCTTATTAATTATCTTTTTCCAAAAACAAATAATTTTTTGTATTTAATTTAATTAATTAAGTTTATTTTTACTTAATTATTTAAAATTTGATAAGCTCTATAAGAAAAAGACGGGTTCTGGAAAAAAAATTGCGTGCCTAAGACATACGGAACATTGTATATATAATAGAGGTTATATAAGCGTAATATCGGTATTATATTCGCGTTATATCCCTTATAACATCTATATAAATTCCATGTAACCTACAAATATGTGAAAACAGAAGTGCAAAACTTATTTGTAAGTTCACGTAAGTCATATAGAGATTGCATAGAGATTACAAGAATTACAAAAAATATAACGTGAATATAATATCGATATAACTCCTATATAATCTCTACTATATACATAGTCTTAGGGAGGCAAATTTTTCATGGGTTGTGCCTCACTTGGTAAAAAAAGGGCGTATGCCCTTAGTTTTCCACGCACCCTTGGAAAAACAGGATTCGCGTTTTAAAATAAATAAATAAAACAATTGCTTTAACAAAGATTCGCGATTCGATTGGATCAACGGTTCCAGCATCTCAATCCTGTTCCGTCTCTTTCTCTCCAGTGTATTCTTCGTTCTATTACAGTGTAAAACCTATGAAGACTGAGTAGAAACTTTCATTGCGCGGAAACTCCTTTTGGATCCACGCTAAGGTTTGTTCTCTTCCATGGGTCAATAATAGGGTTTAGGCTTCAGGCCCTTCATCTGTGCTCTTGCTTCAACTACCGTTCTGAGATTTCTTGTATTGCTCCTCGAATATTACAACTTATCAACGTAGCGATGTTGGCTTCTTGAGAATTTTCGCGATGCTATTCCTTTTGTTCATTGAGCAATTCATTGTTGTTTGACAGAAGAAAAAATTGTAATTTGTTTAGTTCCTTTTTACCTGTTTTGGTTGATGAGAATCTTACGCGTTGCAGTTGCTGGAGACCGATTTTCTTAGAGTATAGAGATGGATGGAAATTTTGGTTCAACCGAGAAGGTTCTGTGGCCGGTTTCCATTTTCGCGGGCATCGTCATGTGCAAAATCGTAAGTATACATCTGTTACCGAAATCTGCCTGTTGGATTCTATTGTGAATGGTGATTAGAACAGACCTAAACGCAGTATATGATTTTAATTGATTGGTTATCATGCTGTGTTGGAATCTGCATCTTTATATGTTGTTACAATGAAGTGCTTCAAAATCCGTTCATCTGAAATTTTGTGATAGTGATGGATTTGATTAGATAATATTTTATTAATTTCTATTTGCATTGTTGGAACATTGAAGGAGTCTGAATAACAGCTGATTTCATTAAGTTTCTGGTTGCTATTTTGAGGTGTCTCCTGATTAAATATGTATATGTAGAATTAACTATTAAATTAATTTAGTTATTTATAGGGATGGTTGCTTTTGAAGAAGTAGCGGCAATACACTACATTGTAAAAGAGGAAGAATCAGAGTATGCTAAGGGGCAGGCAAAGGATATTTAAGTATTCATTTTCCATAGAGTTGCTTATAGGAATACATAAGCTTTGTGTAAAAGAACCAGCAAATCATATCAGTTCCTTGTGGAGTAAACGGCTGAGATAATTTTAGGTGTTTGCTAACCTAAGGTTGTGATGGCAGCAGTATAGAGGTGCTTGTAACTCCTAACAATTCAGTTACGAAAGGGGGTGTTATCAGTTTCTTACAATTTGATGATTCTTTAGGAAGCATCAACTTTGCTCTAAGAATGCTAAAACAAGCAATGGGGAGAATTTTCGTAAAGATGTTGGCAAGTTGACCTGTGCAGAAACATGATGCATGGTAATCTCATTTATCTTGATGCAATCATTAATGAAGAGATAGTTGATTTCTATGTGTTCGATGGAAGCATGGAAGATTGAGTTATTAGCAAAAGCAATGGCCACAATACAAATGCGTTGCTGATGGTAAGGGAATATCAAATTCTCTTAGTAACCCATTGAAGCCAAAAAAATTAGCGGCCGCGCTGTCAATGGCTTTATTCAATGCTTTCCTATTTGATTGTGCTACTGTATTCTGTTTCTTGCCGCACGAAGGAATGAGGGTGGATTCAAGTGAGGAATAAGTGCATGATGTTGATTTTTGGTCTCGATGGTCATCAGAGCAATCATGGTCATGATAAGTTTAGTTGTAGGTTGCTGCAATGTATGTATAAGCCATAGGTGAGTGTTCAGATAGCAACAAAATCTTTCAAGTTGTTGCAAGTGGAAGTTGAGAGGTTTGTACATGTTTTAATAAATGTGCTTCATGATGAAAGAGATATCCAGACGTGTTTTAGTATGGACTTAGAGGGAGCCAACCGGGTGATAGTAAAGAGAGGGATTAGTGAAGTCAAATTATTGTGGATGAGATTTAGATGATTTAAATGGGAGAAGATTTATAAATTTCTATTCAGCTTTGATTTAACTAGATCCCGTAAGTTGTCAGGGTGGCATGAATGCCAAGGTAATAGTAGAGATTGTCTATATTTTGCATATAAAATCCACCATGGAGGTTTTGAATTGGGTCTGAGATGGCAATGCGATTATTCTCGTTGAGTAAAATATTGTTGAAGTAGATGAGGATGAATAGGCGTGTTGCTTTGCATTTCTAGATGAGTAAAGAGGGTTGGTCGTGCTACTTGTAATGCCAAGTGGATGAAGTTGAGTTGAAAATGTAGCAAGCCATTGTTGAGGGGCCTGTTTAAGGCCATAGAGAACTTTCCTGAGTAGGCAAATATGATGTAAATGTTGTGGATCAACCATGTGGTTGGGCCATTTGGACTATCTCATGCAATTGATTGTGTATAAAGAAGTTGGAAAGTTCTAGTTCATTGATGGACCCCATTTGTGTGAGCAATGCTAAATAGGATGTGAATAATGGGCATCTTTGTAATAAGGTTGAATGTTTTGTTATAGTCTAGGTAATGTTCCTATCTATAGTCCTAGGCAACAAAGCAAGATTGTGTCGAGCAATGGTCCCATCAGAGTTTCACAATGTCCATTTGCAGCCAAGCAAATTTTGAGCTGGAGATGGAGATGGCATAAGCACCTTATTCAAGTAAAGCTTGAAACACATGTGACATTCCAATTTTCCATTTTGGTTTGTTTACAATGGATGAATGGTAGGTTGGTTTCGAATTGATGTTGGTGGTTAGATTAAGCTTTTGATTAGTTTGTGTTTTAAGTTCCCTTTTTGGGAGCGAGTTGTCACGGGTTCTCAGATGGGTTGGTTGTGATGGGTGGACGTGAGAGGTAGGATTGTTGGTGATTGTATTGCTGAGGAGGTGGATTTTGTGTTATTGGGCCGAGGAACTTGTGACTCAATTTGTTGGTTCACCTTGAGTGGTGCAATGGTTGTTAATTGTCGTTTTAGTGGCAGGGTCTATTGTAAGGGCAAGGGAATGTTAGAGATTGAGATGATAATTAGTGACAGAGGAATAAATGAGTTTAGTTTAGTTTCGTTTAGTTTGTTGATGCTGTCAGATGTCTTGATAGGGGAAGTTCTCATTGCATAATATATTATGTCTTAACTGAGATTGAACTATGGTAGACAACCTTTTTGGGAAGAAACATAACCTAGAAATATGTAGAATGTAGATTGTGTTTGATGCGGGAGCCTTCTCGTAGGGGTGCCATCTACGACCCTTATTGCAATGCTGTTGGATATCGTTGCTTAGAGCAGTCCAGGAGGGACACTTTTTTTCATGGATTACTCTCCTATTTGGAGTGAGGTCCACTCCTATTTACCCTAAGTATATAAATGTGTTATTTTCGTGTTTTAGGACAGTTTTTTGATTCTGTTTTTTGTTAGGATAGTTGTCGACATCTACATTTTCCCTTAAAGAGCTGTATTCGAATACGAGAGGTGCTTCGGCTGTAACTCATTTTGAGGTGATGCTTATCTATCCTACTCTTCCTAGCTTCTCCATCCGCATCCCTGTCTCAACCGCCACCCAGCTTCCCCATCTAGCCGCCAACCAGTTTGCCTTCTCAAACCTCTTTCCAGTTGTCTCCAATCCGCCAAGACTACGACCCAACTGTCCTTGCTGCTCCCATGACCCATCCTACCTCCCACCTTAAATCCCAACCGCAACTCTCCTACTAGAACTCTCACCTGCTAGCTGTCATCGCAACCCAACCCGCAGTCCACTATTAGACCCCACTGTTCCTGCGTCTGCTGCTCCGCCGCCACCTCCCAACCATTCCAGTCGCCAACCCACCACCAACATCTTCGGGACACGACCCTTGTTGTAGTGCTATGTTTTATATTGTATTTTCTTTTCAAGTGTGGGAGATTGTAATCGCCTAATTGCTTTGAGTAATAATATTAGCTTTTTTGGATGTAGTTTGGGTCAATTCCTATATAATTTGGTATTGGAGCTAACATAATCCTAGTCCTATCCTAGGGTTTCTAACATCCACCAATAACCAACCCCACTCTCCCTTTGTTGAATTTTCAAACTGCCAACTAAAAAATTTTATTTTCCACACTACATCATCCATGTACACCTCTCTGTCTATCTTCCTAAGCCCATACCCCAAACCCAATCCCAACCACATTGCCGATGAGGCAAGTGCCAGAACTTGATTAGGAATTTATCATAGACGACTTACAACGACTACTCCGCCAAGTGCTATTACGATTTAAGACCATTGAGGAAAGGACCCAGGGCTGGATCACCGTCAACCGTAATAGTGAAATCCACGGAGGAGAGCAAGAAGAACATATGAATCCCTTTCGTAGGGATGATTTCAATGGAGATGATCGTCCTGGTGCTTTGGGATACAATATCAGAGGAGGTCGAGTGATGAGGTGCATGCTGGAAGATATATAGGTGAAATGTCTGTTGGTTGATACGGAGATGATGTTCCTGTTAGAAGATACAAAGATGAAGTGCCCGTTGCAAAATATAAATATGAGATGCCATTTAGAAGATACAAAGATAAAGTTTGGAGAATGCTGAGACTCGGGAGTGAAAATGGGCCTACTTGACTTCAAGGGGACAATGGATTCAGATAATTTTCTAGAGTGGATGCAGACTGTTGAGCAGATCTTTGAATACAAGAAGATACCCAAACCCGCCGCCATAAAGCTGAAAAAGAATGTCTCCTTGTGTTGGGAGGATCTAAAGAGGGAGAGATAGAGAATGACATGACAAAATCACTTCTTTGGAGAAAATGAAAAAGTGAATGCAGCTATAGTACCTACACTCACACATCATAACCAAGTGTTTAGGGGGCTTGAAGCCTGCTAGCAATAATGCGGTCCAATTGCAAACCTATTGGATATTGAGGGACATGTAGACCTTAGCACTGAAAGTGGAGAGACAGTAGAAGCAGCGTAGGCAAAAATTGCCTGTCAAGGAACCACTCATAATGGGAGATCTTAGGAGGAGCACGCCTCGGGGAGTGGAGCAGATTAGTTTGGAACAAGACAGTCTCTATGAGTGAAAAGAAATCTGAGAAGAGTAGCACACATATTACAGTTCCAACCAGAAATGCTTTAAATATCATGATTTTGGACACATTACTTTTAGTTATCCGATGAGCCAAGGTGTGTCCTTCACTGAGCAGGGGGCCGTGGAGGAAATGAGCGACCAAGAGACAACTGAAGAATAGGGTGATGAGTATCAGCTTCTATCGGATGAGGGCGAGATGCTGGTGGTTCGTAGGATCCTATTAAATCTGGGTGTTGGGTGGATCGGACTAGGCATGTGCTAGACTTATTCGGGCTTTGACAAGTCAAAGCGGGCTCAGGCTAGACTTGAGCTTGGTTTCTATTTACAATTTCATAGCCAGGCCCACTGCCGCCGCAACATTAAAAGTGAAGCGATTTTTCATACCAAAATTCATTCTCATTTTCCTTATTGGAGAAAAAAATTAAGTTGAGATAATTTGTCTTAGATTTACTTGAATGTGTCGCTAAATATTATTTTTTTAAATGAATATAAGTTTAAAGTTTTAATTAATTACTTATGTATTATTGTTATTATTATTTAAAAATAATTAATAAAATCCTCAGCAATTTTCCTCAAAATGCATTGTTGATTTTAAATATTAAAAAAAATATGTATATGAATGGTTGAAAGGATTCACGACAAGTTTTAAATTGATTTTATAGATATAAATTTTTTCTTTTATGTTTCAGTGAATTTAATAGCAAATATATACATATGAAATATGTATGATTTTAAACTGAGAACATCTCAATATGTAAATACAAAGGAGTTGAGTAAAATACTGTAAAAAAAATAATTTACATACATACCACTCATCAATTTTTATTTAATTACATATCTGACACTTAAACTTCAATTTTTACATATTTGTCATCTTATCTATGCATGAAAGTTGTATATCATTTTTTTAAAAATTTGCGAAGTGATAAATTTTAAATGATATTAAAGATTTGGTCGGTTTTAATGTAAAAATCAAAATTTATGACTAGATAGAGAAGAAAAGGGAGGAGCAATTAACCACTTTGAAAGCTTACAATCACGAACTATATCTATGTGGTCGGGCCGGGCTTGGAGCGGGTCAGATTCATTCGGGCTTTAACTAAGTCAAAGTGGGCTTGGGCCGAGCTCGCTCGCTAAATTTCTATTTTTTCAAGCCAAGCCCGCCCATTTTATGCAGGCTTATGGTGAGCCCGTTGAGCTTCCTGCCTAATGCCCAGGTTTTCATCTTATAGACCGAGGATATAAGAAAGCAGCAATAGCTTCGCCATAACATATTCTACACCCACCGCATTGTGAAAGAAAGGGTATGCATTCTCANTTCACCTTGAGTGGTGCAATGGTTGTTAATTGTCGTTTTAGTGGCAGGGTCTATTGTAAGGGCAAGGGAATGTTAGAGATTGAGATGATAATTAGTGACAGAGGAATAAATGAGTTTAGTTTAGTTTCGTTTAGTTTGTTGATGCTGTCAGATGTCTTGATAGGGGAAGTTCTCATTGCATAATATATTATGTCTTAACTGAGATTGAACTATGGTAGACAACCTTTTTGGGAAGAAACATAACCTAGAAATATGTAGAATGTAGATTGTGTTTGATGCGGGAGCCTTCTCGTAGGGGTGCCATCTGCGACCCTTGTTGCAATGCTGTTGGATATCGTTGCTTAGAGCAGTCCAGGAGGGACACTTTTTTTCATGGATTACTCTCCTATTTGGAGTGAGGTCCACTCCTATTTACCCTAAGTATATAAATGTGTTATTTTCGTGTTTTAGGACAGTTTTTTGATTCTGTTTTTTGTTAGGATAGTTGTCGACATCTACATTTTCCCTTAAAGAGCTGTATTCGAATACGAGAGGTGCTTCGGCTGTAACTCATTTTGAGGTGATGCTTATCTATCCTACTCTTCCTAGCTTCTCCATCCGCATCCCTGTCTCAACCGCCACCCAGCTTCCCCATCTAGCCGCCAACCAGTTTGCCTTCTCAAACCTCTTTCCAGTTGTCTCCAGTCTGCCAAGACTACGACCCAACTGTCCTTGCTGCTCCCATGACCCATCCTACCTCCCACCTTAAATCCCAACCGCAACTCTCCTACTAGAACTCTCACCTGCTAGCTGTCATCGCAACCCAACCCGCAGTCCACTATTAGACCCCACTGTTCCTGCGTCTGCTGCTCCGCCGCCACCTCCCAACCATTCCAGTCGCCAACCCACCACCAACATCTTCGGGACACGACCCTTGTTGTAGTGCTATGTTTTATATTGTATTTTCTTTTCAAGTGTGGGAGATTGTAATCGCCTAATTGCTTTGAGTAATAATATTAGCTTTTTTGGATATAGTTTGGGTCAATTCCTATATAATTTGGTATTGGAGCTAACATAATCCTAGTCCTATCCTAGGGTTTCTAACATCCACCAATAACCAACCCCACTCTCCCTTTGTTGAATTTTCAAACTGCCAACTAAAAAATTTTATTTTCCACACTACATCATCCATGTACACCTCTCCGTCTATCTTCCTAAGCCCATACTTCAAACCCAATCCCAACCACATTGCCGATGAGGCAAGTGCCAGAACTTGATTAGGAATTTATCATAGACGACTTACAACGACTACTCCGCCAAGTGCTACTACGATTTAAGACCATTGAGGAAAGGACCTAGGGCTGGATCACCGTCAACCGTAATAGTGAAATCCACGGAGGAGAGCAAGAAGAACATATGAATCCCTTTCGTAGGGATGATTTCAATGGAGATGATCGTCCTGGTGCTTTGGGATACAATATCAGAGGAGGTCGAGTGATGAGGTGCATGCTGGAAGATATATAGGTGAAATGTCTGTTGGTTGATACGGAGATGATGTTCCTGTTAGAAGATACAAAGATGAAGTGCCCGTTGCAAAATATAAATATGAGATGCCATTTAGAAGATACAGNGATGAGGTGCATGCTGGAAGATATATAGGTGAAATGTCTGTTGGTTGATACGGAGATGATGTTCCTGTTAGATGATACAAAGATGAAGTGCCCGTTGCAAAATATAAATATGAGATGCCATTTAGAAGATACAAAGATAAAGTTTGGAGAATGCTGAGACTCGGGAGTGAAAATGGGCCTACTTGACTTCAAGGGGACAATGGATTCAGATAATTTTCTAGAGTGGATGCAGACTGTTGAGCAGATCTTTGAATACAAGAAGATACCCAAACCCGCCGCCATAAAGCTGAAAAAGAATGTCTCCTTGTGTTGGGAGGATCTAAAGAGGGAGAGATAGAGAATGACATGACAAAATCACTTCTTTGGAGAAAATGAAAAAGTGAATGCAGCTATAGTACCTACACTCACACATCATAACCAAGTGTTTAGGGGGCTTGAAGCCTGCTAGCAATAATGCGGTCCAATTGCAAACCTATTGGATATTGAGGGACATGTAGACCTTAGCACTGAAAGTGGAGAGACAGTAGAAGCAGCGTAGGCAAAAGTTGCCTGTCAAGGAACCACTCATAATGGGAGATCTTAGGAGGAGCACGCCTCGGGGAGTGGAGCAGATTAGTTTGGAACAAGACAGTCTCTATGAGTGAAAAGAAATCTGAGAAGAGTAGCACACATATTACAGTTCCAACCAGAAATGCTTTAAATATCATGATTTTGGACACATTACTTTTAGTTATCCGATGAGCCAAGGTGTGTCCTTCACTGAGCAGGGGGCTGTGGAGGAAATGAGCGACCAAGAGACAACTGAAGAATAGGGTGATGAGTATCAGCTTCTATCGGATGAGGGCGAGATGCTGGTGGTTCGTAGGATCCTATTAAATCTGGGTGTTGGGTGGATCGNACCACTCATAATGGGAGATCTTAGGAGGAGCACGCCTCGGGGAGTGGAGCAGATTAGTTTGGAACAAGACAGAGTCTCTATGAGTGAAAAGAAATCTGAGAAGAGTAGCACGCATATTACAGTTCCAACCAGAAATGCTTTAAATATCATGATTTTGGACACATTACTTTTAGTTATCCGATGAGCCAAGGTGTGTCCTTCACTGAGCAGGGGGCTGTGGAGGAAATGAGCGACCAAGAGACAACTGAAGAATAGGGTGATGAGTATCAGCTTCTATCGGATGAGGGAGAGATGCTGGTGGTTCGTAGGATCCTATTAAATCTGGGTGTTGGGTGGATCAGACTAGGCATGTGCTAGACTTATTCGGGCTTTGACAAGTCAAAGCGGGCTCAGGCTAGACTTGAGCTTGGTTTCTATTTACAATTTCATAGCCAGGCCCACTGCCGCCGCAACATTAAAAGTGAAGCGATTTTTCATACCAAAATTCATTCTCATTTTCCTTATTGGAGAAAAAAATTAAGTTGAGATAATTTGTCTTAGATTTACTTGAATGTGTCGCTAAATATTATTTTTTTAAATGAATATAAGTTTAAAGTTTTAATTAATTACTTATGTATTATTGTTATTATTATTTAAAAATAATTAATAAAATCCTCAGCAATTTTCCTCAAAATGCATTGTTGATTTTAAATATTNAAAAGTGAAGCGATTTTTCATACCAAAATTCATTCTCATTTTCCTTATTGGAGAAAAAAATTAAGTCGAGATTATTTGTCTTAGATTTACTTGAATGTGTCGCTAAATCATTATTTTTTTAAATGAATATAAGCTTAAAGTTTTAATTAATTACTTATGTATTATTATTATTATTATTTAAAAATAATTAATAAAATCCTTGGCAATTTTCCTCAAAATGCATTGTTGATTTTAAATATTAAAAAAAAATATGTATATGAATGGTTGAAAGGATTCACGACAAGTTTTAAATTGATTTTATAGATATAAATTTTTTCTTTTATGTTTCAGTGAATTTAATAGCAAATATATACATATGAAATATGTATGATTTTAAACTGAGAACATCTCAATATGTAAATACAAAGGAGTTGAGTAAAATACTGTAAAAAAAATAATTTACATACATACCACTCATCAATTTTTATTTAATTACATATCTGACACTTAAACTTCAATTTTTACATATTTGTNGGAGTTGAGTAAAATACTGTAAAAAAAATAATTTACATACATACCACTCATCAATTTCTATTTAATTACATATCTGACACTTAAACTTCAATTTTTACATATTTGTCATCTTATCTATGCATGAAAGTTGTATATCATTTTTTTAAAAATTTGCGAAGTGATAAATTTTAAATGATATTAAAGATTTGGTCGGTTTTAATGTAAAAATCAAAATTTATGACTAGATAGAGAAGAAAAGGGAGGAGCAATTAACCACTTTGAAAGCTTACAATCACGAACTATATCTATGTGGTCGGGCCGGGCTTGGAGCGGGTCAGATTCATTCGGGCTTTAACTAAGTCAAAGTGGGCTTGGGCCGAGCTCGCTCGCTAAATTTCTATTTTTTCAAGCCAAGCCCGCCCATTTTATGCAGGCTTATGGTGAGCCCGTTGAGCTTCCTGCCTAATGCTCAAGTTTTCATCTTATAGACCGAGGATATAAGAAAGCAGCAATAACTTCGCCATAACATATTCTACACCCACTGCATTGTGAAAGAAAGGGTATGCAGTCTCATCGTTGATGAAGAGAGCAATAAGAACGTGATATCTACACAGATGGTGGATAAATTGAACCTTTTGACTTAGAGACATTCTCAACCATATTCCCTCATATGGTTGGAGAATGAGAATAGGGTCAACATTGATAGGTTTCTCGTGGATTTTTTGATTGGAAGCTAGCTATAGGATCAGGTTTGGTGCAAAATGGTTGGTGCCCATGGATTCTACCACCTTTAGCTTAGGAGACCATGGCAGTATGATTGTAGGACTCAACATGATGGATACATGAACACTCATTCATTCACCTAGGCAGAGTCTAAGATTATAGTTGCTCTTGCCAACGAGATTAGCGTTGGTGACGATAGAGGATGATAGGATTGAGAAGATGATTCCAAACACGGGACAATCACTATAAGAGCATTTCAAGACATCATAATCTATACCTTACCACCATGGCCACCACCGTTCGGGAAGGTTCAAGTTGCTCTCAATTTAGATCATGTTGAGCTAACATTGGGTTACTTTGAGAGTATTCAACATAATACATGTAACATGAGTTTCAGTTCATTTCATTAGTGTACCCGCAGGTTGAACTTACATAGATGTATGTTCACAAGTAGAGGAAACTCTTCAGATATTTTTGGGGGGCAGTGCAGTGGCCAGTATGATTCATGCATGTGCTTCTCGGGCCGCAGTTAAAGAGCTTTCAAACTCGAGAGATCACAACAACTATGCCACCTTCAACGTAGTAGACTTGACTCCATACTATGAGGACCCAAAAGCTTCGACAAATATGGTCGAAGCTCCCTTAACCTCAAGAGACTGACGCGGGAATCATCCTGTTGGGTGCCATCTGCGACCCTACTACATTGCTGTGAGAGATCGCGGCTCAGACCGATCCAGGAGTGTTGGAGTGCACTTTCTTTTTTTGGATTTTTCTTCTATTTGAAGTGGGGTCCACTCCTATTTACCCTAATTCTATAATATGTTATTTTCATATTTTTGGGCTGTTATTAATTCTATTCTTTGTCAAGTCAGCCGTCAACGTCTAGGTTTTCCCATCAATGGTTGTGTCCAAAGGCAAGAAGGTGCTCCANATTTACCCTAATTCTATAATATGTTATTTTCATATTTTTGGGCTGTTATTAATTCTATTCTCTGTCAAGACAACCGTCGACGTCTAGGTTTTCCCATCAATGGTTGTGTCCAAAGGCAAGAAGGTGCTCCGACCGTAATTTATCCCAAGGCGGTGTTTATCTATCCTACCCTTCCCAAATTCCGCGCTTGCATCCCCTTCCTTGCCTTCTCCCGGTTTCCCCATTCAACTACCAACCAGTTTGCCTTCTTCAACCCTCAATTTAGCTGTCTCCAGTTTGTCGAGACTTCTACCCGACTGTCCCTGCTGCTGCTGTGCCCCATTCTTCCTCCCACCTTATGTCTAAACTGCATCCCTCCTACTAGAATTCTCTCCTACCACTTGCTGCCACAACCCAACTTGTAGTTCTCTGTTCTTCCTACCTGCAGTTCCACCGCAACCCCCTTACATCCACATGCAGTCTAGACCTTGCTGTCACTGAGCCTGTTGCTCGACCGCCACCTCCCACCACACTTCCAACTNATCCACATGCAGTCTAGACCTTGCTGTCACTGAGCCTGTTGCTCGACCGCCACCTCCCACCACACTTCCAANGTTGGATAGGGAGGAGATTATAGGACAAGTTGGGGCCAAGAAGAATTTGGAAAGTAGGAGTTTTTTCTTAGGTGTAGTATACCATGACTAGTGTGAGAGATAAGTAGCAAGTGGCTGTCTTCGAGAATCTCTTGCTACGAGCCATTGTTTTTGGTGGATTGATGCCACCATGCGTGGTCGAAGCTACTAGCACTCTCAAATCTATCATAGCTAGAAAGTGCTTCAAGTGTCATGATTTTGGGCACATTGTATCATATTACCCAAATAGAAGATTGATTTCATTCACGAAGCAAGGAGCGGTGAAAAATCCAATAAGGAGCGGTGCAAACTTCTCTACTATACTCAAAACATATAAGTTGTTGCCTCAATGTCTTGATCTGTTGGCTGATGCTTACTTGGCTGAGGTAGGAGGACCAGCAAACACAGCATATAAAGCTGGTGGTTGGCTGTTTTAATTAAGTTTTTGGTGATGCTAACACTTATATACAGCGTGACAGACTTATCGCAAATTTGATGGGTGATGGGCAATGTTGTGAAGAGATTTGTATATTTTGAAAACCAGAGTCGGAGGGACATCTGATAGAACTGTTGTGAGGATTGTTCTCGGCTTTCTTTGGGTAGTATGAACTCACCATTGTCCGCATCTTTGGTTACAGTGTGTGCATTTGGTTTGTCAGAGAGTTTGAAAGCTTATGAAACTTACGTGCTGCTTTAATTTGTAGATTGGTTTCTTCATTANATTTAAGAGTTTTGTACAATGAGACTGTGGTGTAATGATTTTTAGATAATTTGCAGGAAGTTCATGAGTTTGAAGAGGAAAAGAAAATCATATAATCTGATTGTTTTAGCTAAAATAGATTGTGGAAGTGGTGGGTTGGCCAAGTCTTCTCTGTCAGAGATAAAAAATGGATTGCATGGAGGGCAGACCAAGGTCATTGGATGAAGTCTATTGCTAAGGGTAATGACTGACTGGGTAGACCAAGTTTGTTGCATGATCCTTTAAGGATGGGTTGGTTATTCTTTAGGTTTGTTTTTGTTTGGCCATGAACATCAAAGAAATCTGAGCGAAATTATCAATAGTGGGGTGTTGGATAGGGAGGAGATTATAGGACAAGTTGGGGCCAAGAAGAATTTGGAAAGTAGGAGTTTTTTCTTAGGTGTAGTATACCATGACTAGTGTGAGAGATAAGTAGCAAGTGGCTGTCTTCGAGAATCTCTTGCTACGAGCCATTGTTTTTGGTGGATTGATGCCACCGTGCGTGGTCGAAGCTACTAGTACTCTCAAATCTATCATAGATAGAAAGTGCTTCAAGTGTCATGATTTTGGGCACATTGTATCATATTACCCAAATAGAAGATTGATTTCATTCACGAAGCAAGGAGCGGTGAAAAATCCAATAAGGAGCGGTGCAAACTTCTCTACTATACTCAAAACATATAAGTTGTTGCCTCAATGTCTTGATCTGTTGGCTGATGCTTACTTGGCTGAGGTAGGAGGACCAGCAAACACAGCATATAAAGCTGGTGGCTGGCTGTTTTAATTAAGTTTTTGGTGATGCTAACACTTATATACAGCGTGACAGACTTATCACAAATTTGATGGGTGATGGGCAATGTTGTGAAGAGATTTGTATATTTTGAAGACCAGAGTCGGAGGGACATATGATAGAACTGTTGTGAGGATTGTTCTCGGCTTTCTTTGGGTAGTATGAACTCACCATTGTCCGCATCTTTGGTTACAGTGTGTGCATTTGGTTTGTCAGAGAGTTTGAAAGCTTATGAAACTTACGTGCTGCTTTAATTTGTAGATTGGTTTCTTCATTACATAGTAGGGGTAGAGATTATCTAAACTGAAAAGCTGTAGGCTGGCGTGAATTTTTTTTTTTTTTTTAATGATTGGTAGGTATGAGGGAGACGATTGAGTGTATCCAAAATGATATCTTCATATCAGGTGATGAATAAAATACTCTTTCGACATTTGAGTTTAGTTTTGAATGCGTTGAGATATTTTATCATGGTCTAGACTTGC
>JXCR01048825.1:0-12151 GCA_002079205.1 Phalaenopsis hybrid cultivar | reverse complement strand
GAACTAAGAGTTAATTTTTTTATTAAGCTCAACTCACATCATTAATCATTGTGATTAAATAGTTTAAGGCACTTAGGCCATCTTTACTCTTAAGTAAAACACTTAGGCCATCTGTTTTCTTAAGAAAAACCAGAAGATCATTATGCTAAGTCTACCTGGCTATAAATCATAATTAATTATTTAATTAGGATCATTATTATCTCTAATCATGGTCTTAATAGTCATCAATCACATTATAATTAAGATATTTTAAGCCCTAAACGTTAATCAGTCGTTTGACTTACTAATCTGATTGGCTTTGTAGGCTTCTTCTTGTGCCAGAGTTTTCTTAATTTTTAATTGGATATTGTTGATATTATAATGTAATTAGTGGAACATTAGCCCGGGAATGAAGTTTGCTGTTCCCATTCTTGTCTGCTAATGGCTGTTTAAATGAACATTTTATCAATTTGGTTTGGATCATATTATTTTATTTTAGGGGTAGTTAATATCAATACAATAAAGAATATTTTTAGTGTAGTTATAGAAGCCTACCACAAAGATTAAACGTGCCAAAAAATTTAAATGAACAAGACTTTCTCCACTTCCATGCCCATCAATGGTGTTCTTGAAGAACATAAGCACTTCATCAAAATTAATTTGAGCAAGAAATACAAGAAGCTACGCAAGCTTCGAAACACATAACATAAATAGGGCTGTCGAGACGGCTCTTTGTTTGCTAACAGTTTATGTTTGGTTCGTTAAGAAGTTCGTGCTCAATTTATTTGCTAATTAACGAGCCGAACACGAATAATCTTTTTTGCGCTCAATATGTAAACGAGCCGAACACGAAAGAATATTCGCTGAGTTAACGATCCGACATGAACAATTTTTTTTTGCTCAATATATAAATGAGCCGAACACGAACAAGTCATGTTTGTTTGTGTTCGGCTCGTTTTGGCTCAAATAATTAAATTATGCTTCAAACATTGAAGAAACTAAAGATTTAGAAACAATGAGTGGAGCAATTATTGGGTTCTTTGTAAGCTTATTAAGAGAATTGTAAAAGGAAGAAAAAACAACAAAAAGCAATGGCGCAAATTCTTTGACTTAATTTAAAAGAAAAATGCTTTGACAATGATAGAAGCCAAAGAGGAAGAGGACGTGGTCGAGGACGTGGTTGTGGACAAGTAAAAGGAAGAAGTGAATATAACAATTTCAATAATGGTGGTAGAAGCTGAAATCATTAAATATTAAGAGGTCGTGGAAGAGAACATTCATAGCCAAGGTATGACAAACCACAAACTAAATGCTATAATTGTCAATAATTTGGTCCTTATGTTGCCGAATATAGATGTTCGAAAGTGGAGGAGAAAGCCAACCTTATAGAAGATAATAGTAAAGAAGAAAGTATTTTTTTTCTTAGTATACAAAGACAAAGAGAAAGATCAAACAAATGAATGGTCTCTTAACACTGGTGCAAGCAATCATATGTACGGAGAAAGAGGCATGTTCATGAAACTTGTAAAGCAGTAAAGGAAAATGTCTCATATGGAGATGAATCAAAAATATCGGTAGAAGCTAAAAGTAAAATTCTAATATGCCTGAAGAATGGAGGTCATCAACTCATCTCAAATGTTCACTATGTGCCCAATATAAAAAATATTATTTAAATTTTGGGTCAATTATTGGAGAATGACATGACATTCACTTAATAGAAAATATTCTTTTTCTTAAGTGATCATAGGAAAAATTTGATTGCTAAGATGCCTATGTCCAAAAATGAAGTGTTTCTTCTTGACGTTCAATGTGATGTTGAAAAATGTTTAAAAGTTTCTTATCGTGATTTATCATGGTTATGGCATCTACAATATGAACATCGTAATTTTGGTAGTTTTGAACTTCTAACAAAGAAGGATATGATGAGAGGCTTACTTACATCAATCAACCAGATCAACTTTGTTAGGGATGTTCACTTGGAAAGCAATCTCGCAAAAGCTTTCCAAAGGAGTCAACTTCAAGAGCAACCAAGCCACTTGAGTTCATACACACTAATGTTTGTGGCCCTATTAAGCCAATATCCTTTGGTGAGAGGAAATATTTTCNCCTTCGGAATCACTTTTATTTTATATTTTATATTTTATATTTTTATATTATTTGATTTATGTTTTTATCTGAAAAAAAAATGTTTTATATTTTTTGTTAAGATATATTTATTTTTCAGAACACCCAAAAGTTGTTTCAAATGTCTTAAAAAATATGTTTGTTCATTTTCATAAATAAAATATAAAAATATTTTCTTAACACATTAAACAAATTCATCTTTTAAAACAAAGAAAAAAAATAAAAAATAAAAAACAAAAACGATCTTAAATAATGATATGTTTTTGTTTTTTTTTTCTTTCTTTATTTTATTTATTATTATTATTATTTTTTAATTTCAGGTTTGATGTGATGGATGTGTGCAAGCAGACCAATCAAAATATATTTCAAAAGAATGGCTATTTTATTTTGCCTGAAATAAAATTGCGACTCTCAACGGAGATCAGTGCTTCTCATAATTTTCATTCATATATATCATGAATATGCGGGGGGGCGCTCATAAACTATAAGTGTTCATGCAAATGGTTCATTTTTTAAATGTTTTAGATATAAATTTATTTTTCTAAAATTAAAAGCAAAGTGTTGCGACTAAATTGATATATTAAAAGGAAGAAAAAATATTAGGCTTTATTCATTTTTTTTTTATTTTTCATTTTTTTATATATATTTAGTTGTTTAAAAACATTTGAAATAAATTTTAATATTTTTTTAATGCTTTTAAAAATTCAATTAACTGATTTTTTTTAAATTAAAAGTAAATTTATACAAAAAAAAAAAAGAATTAAACATACATGTTTTCAAAATAAAAATAGAAATAAAAATAAGAAATGAAAATGAATGTGATCATGAGTCAAGTCAACTCAGGCCCAACTCGATAATTGTCTAGTGAGCTAAGTTTGATGAGTTAATACGTCAAGTTCAAGCCAGCCTCGACTCAACCTGTTAGCTCGTGAGACAGCTTGTATAAAAAATTAACAATGCAAAATTTACTCTAATTAGATTTAAAATTCAAGACTATTAGTACATTATTAAACTCCAAGATTATCATATCCAATATTTTTAATTAAGTTATTTCTTATTATTTATCTTTTAATTATTCATTCAATTTATCATTTAATTTCTAGCATATTTATACTGATCATTGCATCACCAAAATGAAAATGCTAACAATACCTTAATTTGTTTTCGCATTACATAAATACCTTCTCTTTGTTATTGATAGGGGCTTATATATAAATACTAGAAGATGGAGTTTAAAAGAGGTATCATTGTTTTTCTATATATTAACATTAGCATTGTTTTTATTTTCTTTACGAATTTTTATAATTTAAGAGAACTAAGAGTTAATTATTTATTGAGCTCAGCTCAAATCATTAATCATTGTGATTAAATAGTTTAAGGCACTTAGGCCATCTTTACTCTTTAAGTAAAACACTTAGGCCATCTGTTTTCTTAAGAAAAACCAGCAGATCATTATGCTAACTCTACTTGGCTATTAATCATAATTAATTTTTTAATTAGGAACATTATTATCTCTAATCATGGTCTTAATAGTCATCAATCACATTATAATTAAGATATTTTAAGCCCTAAACGTTAATCAGTCGTTTGACTTTACTAATCCGAATGGCTTTGTAGGCTTCTTCTTGTGCCAGAGTTTTCTTAATTTTTAATTGGATATTATTGATATTATAATGTAATTAGTGGAACATTAGCCCGGGAATGAAGTTTGCTGTTCCCATTCTTGTCTGCTAATGGCTGTTTAAATGAAAATTTTATCAATTTAGTTTTGATCATATTATTTTATTTTAGGGGTAGTTAACATCAATACAATAAAGAATATTTTTAGTGTAGTTATAGAAGCCTACCACAAAAATTAAACGTGCCGAAAAATTTAAATGAACAAGACTTTCTCCACTTCCATGCCCATCAATAGTGTTCTTGAAGAACATAACCACTTCATCGGAATCAATTAGAGCAAGAAGTACAAGAAGCTACGCAAGCTTTGAAACACAATACATAAATAAATAGGGTCGTCAAAATGGCTCTTTGTTCGCGAGCAGTTCGCGTTTGGTTCGTTAAGAAGTTCGTGCTCAATTTATTCACTAATTAACGAGCCGAACACAAATAATCTTTTTTGCACTCAATATGTAAACGAGCCGAACACGAAAGTATATTCGCTGAGTTAATGATCCGACATGAACAATTTTTTTTTGCTCAATATATAAATGAGCCGAACACGAACAAGTCTTGTTCGTTTGTGTTCGGCTCGTTTTGGCTCAAATAATTAAATTATGCTACAAACATTGAAGAAACTAAGGATTTAGAAACAATGAGTGTGGGGCAATTATTGGGTTCTTTGCAAGCTTTTTAAGAGAATTGTAAAAGGAAGAAAAAACAACAAAAAGTAATGGCGCAAATTCTTTGATTCAATTTAAAAGAAGAATGCTTTGACGATGATAGAAGCCAAAGAGGAAGAGGACGCGGTCGAGGACGTGGTTGTGAACAAGTAAAAGGAAGAAGTGAATATAACAATTTCAGTAATGGTGGTAGAAGCTGAAATCGTTAAACATCAAGAGGTCGTGGAAGAGAACATTCATAGCTACGATATGACAAACCACAAACTAAATGCTATAATTGTCAATAATTTGGTTATTATGCTGCCGAATGTAGATGTTCGAAAGTGGAGGAGAAAGCCAACCTTATAGAAGATAGTAGTAAAGAAGAAAGAATTGTTTTCTTAGTATACAAAGACAGAGAAAAATCAAACAAATAAATGGTATCTTGACACTGGTGCAAGCAATCATATGTGCGGAGAAAAAGGCATGTTCATGGAACTTGTAAAGCAGTAAAGGAAAATGTCTCATTTGGAGATGAATCAAAAATATTGGTAGAAGGTAAAAGTAAAATTCTAATATGCCTGAAGAATGGAGGTCATCAATTCATCTCAAATGTTCACTATGTGCCCAGTATAAAAAATAATATTTAAATTTTGGGTCAATTATTGGAGAATGATGTGATATTCACTTAATAGAAAATACTCTTTTCTTAAGTGATCATAGAAAAAATTTGATTGCTAAGATGCCTATGTCAAAAAATGAAGTGTTTCTTCTTGAAGTTCAATGTGATGTTGAAAAATGTTTAAAAGTTTGTTATCGTGATTCGTCATGGTTATGGCATCTACAATATGAACATCTCAATTTTGGTAGTTTTGAACTTCTATCAAAGAAGCATACGATGAGAGGCTTACCTTACATCAGTCAACCAGATCAACTTTGTTAGGGATGTTTACCTGGAAAGCAATCTCGCAAAAGCTTTCCAAAGGAGTCAACTTCAAGAGCAACCAAGCCACTTGAGTTCATACACACCAATGTTTGCGGCCCTATTAAGCCAATGTCCTTTGGTGAGAGTAAATATGTTATTTTATTTATTAATTATTTTTCAAGGAAAATATGGGTCTTTTTTTGTTAAGGAGAAATTAAAGGCGTTTGAAAATTTAAAAAGTTTCAAACTCTTGTTGAGAAAGAAAGTGAATCTGATCGTGGTGGGGAATTCACTTCCAATGAATTTTAAAGGCATTGTGAAGATCATGGCGTTCATCATCCTTTAAAAGTGCCAAGATTCCCCCAACAAAATCGAGTTGCAGAACGAAAGAATATAACAACTTCAACATGGCTTGAAGCATGCACAGAAGTAAGAGAATGCTCAAAGAATTTTGGGCTGAGGCGGTCGGTTGTGCAATTTATCTAACGAATCGTNAACAGTGCCAAGATCCCCCCAACAAAATCGAGTTGCAGAAAGAAAGAATAGAACAGCTTCAACATGGCTTGAAGCATAAGTAAAAGAATGCCCAAAGAATTTTGGACTGAGGCGGTCGGTTGTGTNAAATATTTTCTTTTATTTATTAATTATTTTTCAAGGAAAATATGAGTCTTTTTTTCTTAAGGAGAAATTAAAGGTGTTTGAAAATTTAAAAAGTTTCAAACTCTTGTTGAGAAAGAAAGTGGATCTGATCGTGGTGGGGAATTCACATCTAATGAGTTTTAAAAGCATTGTGAAGATCATGGTGTTTGTCGTCCTTTAACAGTGCCAAGATCCCCCCAACAAAATCGAGTTGCAGAAAGAAAGAATAGAACAGCTTCAACATGGCTTGAGGCATGCTCAGAAGTAAAAGAATGCCCAAAGAATTTTGGGCTGAGGCAGTCGGTTGTGCAATTTATCTAACAAATCGCTCCCCTATACAAAGTGTACATGAAAAAACCCCTCAAAAAGCATAGAGTGGAAGGAAACTAGATATCTCTCATCTAAATCTTTGGAAGCATTGCATATGTTCACATTCCTGACGAAAAGAGAAAAAACTTTATGGTAAAAGTGAAAGGTGTGTATTTGTTGGTTATGACTCAAGTTCTAAATGTTACAAACTCTATAATCTAATTAATGACAAAACTCTCATTAGTCGTGATGTGGAGTTTGATGAAAAAGATAATGGGTATTGGAGAACACAAGAAGATGAATATACTTTTATTTCTTATTTTGAAGAAGAAGAAGAAGAATAAAATGAGCAACCAAGAATTGAAGATGTTGTAAGAGAAGAATCACATGAGCATAACATTCAGTCAATTTCAACAAAAATACATAAAGCATCAAAATCAACAATATCCTTAAATGAAACTTAAAATGAGAAGACGCAATATTTTTTAAGTTTACAAGGTATATATGAGGTAACTAATAATCAAGATACATTAATTTTTTTTTTGCATTTTTAGTGAATGTGAACCTTTAGGCTATCAAGAAGCAGTGGAAAGTAATAAAAGGGTGGATGCTATGTATGAAGAAATTAGAGCAATCACAAAGAATGATACATGAGAAGTTGTTACAATTCCACTATGACACAAGACAATTGGAGTTAAATGGGTGTACAAAATGAAGAAGAATGCTAAATGAGATCTAGAGAGATACAAAGTAAGCCTTATGGCTAAACAATACAATTAAAATATAAAATATATTTTGAAAAGGTATTTGCTCGTGTCGCTTGTCTTGAAACTATTAGACTAATAATTTCTTTGGCAACCCAACATGGATGGAAGATCCATCAAATGGATGTGAAGTCTGCTTTCTTAAATGGAGTTCTTAAATAAGAAGTTTATATTGAATAACCTTTGGGATATGAAGTAAAAGGGCAAGAAGAGAAAGTCCTAAACTTGAAGAATGCTTTATATGGTTTAAAGCAAGCACCAAGAGTTTGGAAAATTCTAATTGACAAATATTCCAAAGAAAAAAATCTCATTATATGTCCATATGAGCATGCACTTTATATTAAAGTTCAAGATAATATTATTTTAATTGTGTGTTTGTATGTGGATGACTTGATTTTCACAGGTAATAATAAAAAAATATTTGAGAAATTTAAGAAAGAAATGGTCAAGGAATTTGAAATGATAGGCATTGGACTTATGACATAATATCTCGACATTGAAGTAAGGCAAGAAGATACAAGCTTTTTTATCACGCAAGAAGGCTATGATATAGAAGTATTTAAGAAGTTTAAAATGGATGACTCTAATGTTGTTGGAATACGAATTAAATATGGAGTCAAATTATCCAAAAATAATAAAGGAGAATAGGTGGATCCAACTTTTTATAAAAGTTTCATCAGAAGTCTACACTACTTATCTTGTATAAGGCAAGATATTACTTATATATAGGAGTAATCAGTCGCTACATGGAAGTTCCAACGATAACTAATTTCATGATTTGTAAGAGTATACTTCGATATATTAAAGGTACAATCAACCATGGTTTACTTTACTCGTTTTCTAACAAATATAAAATTGGTGGATATTGTGATAGCTATTGTGGTGAAGATCTAGATGATAGAAAAAGTTCTATAGGATTCGTGTTTTTTATGGGAGATACTGTCTTCACTTGGGTAATAAAAATGTAACCTTTTGTTACCCTCTCAACTTGTGAATCTGAATATGTCGCAACTACTTCATGTGTTTTTCATGCAACTTGGCTAAGAAATTTATTAAAAGAATTACAATTCCCACAAGAGGTGTTCGTCGAGATACATATTGATAACAAACCAACAATTGCATTGGCCAACAATCCTGTATTTCATAATAGAAGCAAGCATATTGACACCCATTATCACTATATAAAAGAATGTGTTGCAAGAAAAAAAATGTAGTTGAAGTACGTGATGTCTCAAGTTTAAGCGGTGGACATATTTACTAAGCCACTAAAGCAAGAAATGTTCATGAAGTTCCGTAATATTCTTGAAGTTACAAATCAAAATTAAGGTAGTGTGTTAAAAAATAAACTTGTTGAAAAGTTGATTTGGAAAAAAGTCAATATTTGGTAAGACATGTGATGCATGTGTGCGTGATAGGTGTGGTAGGTGAAGAATGAAGGGTTTAGATTAATTTGGTTGTTTAATAATGTGTGGTGTTGATTACTTCTAAACTTGTATAAATGCCTCATAGTTTTATATGTTATGAATCAAGTTTCAAGGAAAGTTTTATGAGCTTCTAAATCGAGTTTGTGTGAGTTTAAGAATTGTACTATGTGATTTTTATGTGTTTATAAAATTTTTATTTTTTTCCTAAGATTTGAGTACCTTCATCATCTATGAAAACATCTTCTTAAATGATCCTAAAACAAGAATTTTAAAAATGAAACATGCAAACTTTTTCATGTAATCACCAAGAGAACTANCATATGTTCACATTCCTGACGAAAAGAGAAAAAACTTGATGGTAAAAGTGAAAGGTGTGTATTCATTGGTTATGAGTCAAGTTCTAAATGTTACAAACTCTATAATCTAATTAATGACAAAACTTTCATTAGTCGTGATGTGGAGCTTGATGAAAAAGATAATGGGTATTGGAGAACACAAGAAGATGAATATACTTTTCTTCTTTATCTTGAAGAAGAAGAAGAAGAAGAAAATGAGCAACCAAGAATTGAAGAGGTTGTAAGAGAAGAACCACATGAGCATATCATGCCGTGAATTTAAACAAAAATACATAAAGCATCAACATCGACAATATCCTTAAGTGAAAGTTAAAATGAGAAGATGCCATATTTTTTTAAGTTTACAAGGTATATATGAGGTAACTAATAATAAAGATACATTAAATTTTTTTGTCTTTTAGGTGAATGTGAACCTTTAGGCTATCAAGAAGCAGTGGAAAATAAAAAAAAGGGTGCATGCTATGTATGAAGAATTTAGAGCAATAAAAAAGAATGATACATGGGAGCTTGTTACAATTCCACAATGACACAAGACAATTGGAGTTAAATGGGTGTATAAAATGAAGAAGAATGCTAAATGAGATCTAGAGAGATAGAAAGTAAGCCTTGTGGCTAAACGATACAATCAAAATATGACATATATTTTGAAAAGGTATTTTCTCATGTTGCTCGTCTTGAAACTATTAAACTAATAATTTCTTTGGAAACTCAACATGGATGGAAGATCCATCAAATGGATATGAAGTCTGCTTTCTTAAATGGAGTTCTTAAATAATAAGTTTATATTGAATAACCTTTGGGATATGAAGTAAAAGGACAAGAAGAGAAAGTCCTAAACTTGAAGAAGGCTTTATATGGTTTAAAGCAAGCACCAAGAGCATGGAAAAGTTGAATTGACAAATATTTCAAAGAAAAAAATCTCATTAAATGTCCATATGAGCATGCATTTTATATTAAAGTTCAAGATAATGTTATTTTAATTGTGTGTTTGTATGTGGATGAATTGATTTTCACAGGTAATAATAAAAAAATATTTGAGAAATTTAAGAAAGAAATGGTTAAGGAATTTGAAATGACAGACATTGGGCTTATGACATAATATCTCACCATTGAAGTAAGGCAAGATGATACAAGCATTTTTATCACTCAAGAAGGCTATGATATAGAAGTATTTCAGAAGTTTAAAATGGATGACTCTAATGATGTTGGAATACCAATTAAATATGGGGTCAAATTATCCTAAAATAATGAAGGAGAATAGGTGGATCCAACTTTTTATAAAAGTTTCATCGGAAGTCTACACTACTTAACTTGTATAAGGCCAGATGTTACTTATACATAGGAGTAATCAGTTGCTACATGGAAGTTCCAACGATAACTCATTTCATGATTGCTAAGAGTATACTTCGATATATTAAAGGTACAATCAACCATGATTTACTTTACTTGTTTTCTAACAAATATAAAATTGTTGGATATAGTGATAGCTATTGTGGTGAAGATCTAGATGATAGAAAGAGTACTATAGGATTCTTGTTTTTTATGGGAGATACTACCTTCACTTTGGTATAAAAAATGCAACCTTTTGTTACCCTCTCAACTTGTGAAGCAGAATATGTCGCAGCTACTTCTTAAGTTTTTCATGCAACTTGGCTAAGAAATTTATTAAAAGAATTACAATTCCCACAAGAGGTGCTCATCGAGATACATATTGATAACAAACCAACAATTACATTGGCCAACAATTATGTATTTAATAATAGAAGCATGCACATTGATACTCATTATCACTATATAACAGATTGCGTTGCAAGAAAAAAAATGTAGTTGAAGTACGTGATGTCTCAAGTTTAAGCGGCGGACATATTTACTAAGTCACTGAAGCAAGAAATGTTTGTGAAGTTCCGTATTATTCTTGAAGCTACAAATCAAGTTTAAGGTAGTGTGTTAAAAATAAACGTGTTTTATTTTAGAAATAATTTTATTTTGAATAATTAAACTTGTTGAAAAGTTGATATGGAAAAAGTCAATATTTGGTGAGACATGTGATGCATGTGTGCGTGATAGGCGTGGTAGGTGAAGAATGAAGGGTGGTTGTTTAATAATGTGTGGTGTTGATTACTTCTAAACTTGTATAAATGCCTCATAGTTTTATATGTTATGAACCAAGTCTCAAGGAACGTTTTATGAGCTTCTAAATTGAGTTTGTGTGAGTTTAAGAGTTGTACTCTGTGATTTTTTTGAGTTTATAAAAATTTTATTTTTTTCCTGAGATTTGAATACCTTCATCATCTATGAAAAACATGTTCTTAAATGATCCTAAAACAAGAATTTTAAAAATGAAACATGCAAACTTTTTCATGTAATCGCCATGAGAACTACAGAGAATCGAAATCACAGAATCCAGATCCTTCACTTCTTTAAGACCAATCAATCTGATAAGCTAAAATGGCTGTGCTCTTCTAGCACGAAATCTCCATTTATGAACCACAGCGTGGCAGCTCAGTTGATTCCTGACACAGAGGAATATGTCTTTTTAAGACACTCTTGCTGCTTCCTGTCCTCTTAAAAATAGCTGAACACCACCAAAAGTACTTCCAACATAATATGATTTCAAAAATCCCAATTTTTAAATGTTGTTTATATCGCATCAGATGAAATCAGTGGGTCGCGGAACTATAATATTAGCGTACAGACCTGCAGAAATTGGACTACTGTGGTGAAAATTTTTCAAAATTTTCTTGAATTCTCAGCTCCCTCCCTCCACTTTATTCGTCTGAATTATGACAAAAACAGCAGTATTTCCGGTACCAGTCCTGGCGTCAAAATATCAAAATGACAGAAGAAATACTATAATGTATACTTTAATCATTCTGATAGCGACTCTCTGCACAACTGTAACCAGAGAATCTGTCTCAACTCTGCACTGTTCTTCAAAACCTTTTTTGGTGCTGATAAATTTCTGCATTGGCTCATGCACATGTGGCAGTTCGTATAATCAACCAACAGCAGAACTCTTAGTGCCTCAGTTTGCAAAATGGCTTAATCGGATAAAAAACCAACCTTTTTTTTTTTTTGGGGAAGAAAGTGCTGAATGAATGATGAATGGCCTTTATAGTTAAAACAAACTTTCATAATTGATTTTTTTTCCATCCCATTGTCTCAACATTTATATGAGCTATAGTTTATTTCTGGTTATTTTCTAAGCTCTTGAGAAGCTAAGAGCGCAGTAGATTTCCAACTCGGTGTCTAATCCCATCAACGCAGCACAAAAAGGCTTGCTACTCCCAATTCCAAGGTTCCTTTTTTTTTT
>JXCR01048789.1:0-22826 GCA_002079205.1 Phalaenopsis hybrid cultivar | reverse complement strand
AACTTATATATATTACTTGTTGTTGATTATATGTCCAAATGAATTGAAGCTATTGTTGTACCTAAATGTGATCCTTAGAGTGTTTCTAAATTTTAAAATAAAAATATTTTTATAAGATATGGAATGCCCGAAGTAATTATTACAGATGGAGGAACCTATTTTAAAAATAAGAGAATAAAAAAATTGATAAGAAAATGTGATATTATGCATAGATTCATTAGTGCTTATCATCCTCAGGCTGGCAGTCTAGCAGAAATATCGAATCATGAATTAAAAAAAAAATTAAAAAAAGCTGTAAATTCCTATAAATTAGATTGGTCTACTAGATTAGATACTGCATTATGGGCCCCACACAGACTTATTTTTGGAAAAACATGTCACTTATCAGTAGAATTAGAGCATAAAGTATTTTGGGCTATTAATGAATTTAATTTTAATTTAAAATATACTCGTGAGAAAAGATTACTATAGCTCAATGAACTTGAGGAGATCAGAAATGAAGCATATGATAATGTAAAAATTTATAAGGAGAAAATGAAAATCTGACATGATTGGAAGGTTATTAATAAGAAGTTTGAACATGTATAACAAGTTCTATTATATAATACAAGATTGAGATTACTTCCAAGATAACAAAAATCCAGATGGTTAGGATCATTTAAAGTGATTAAAGTCTATTATTCTGGAACTGTTGTTATTAAGGATCCTAAAACTGAAAAGATATTTAAAGTTAATGGGCATTGATTGAAACATTATTACGAAAAACAAATACCCTAATTTAAAGAAGTTTTAATGTTAAGTCAACCTAACTAAACCAATGGTATGTCGAGCTGACAACGTTAAACCAAGCATTTTATGGGAGGCAACCCATATATGAATCTATATATCTTTATATTATTATTTTGTTAATAAGAGTGTTTATGTGTTAGGAAATAATGTTACTTTTAAAGCCCCGCACAAATTTATATAACATAAATTAAGAAAAATAATGGTATTGTAGGAAAATTTGGAGTTAAATTGAACAAAAAAATTCCAGACGCGAATTTGGCCTTTCGAACCGATGGCGCCTGACTAAATGACCATGGAGCCGACAGCGCCATCAAGAGCGTCGACGGTGTCCTAAGTATTTTTCACATGCTAAACGGTTATGGCGAACTTTGGCAAGATTTCGCTCCATAATAACCGTCGAGAGGTGTTTTTAAAGTCCTAAAAATTGACTTGGACGTCCACAAAGTTCCTAATTTTGAATTTCATGGCTTCCGATTCCAGAAGTACTTTAAGGTATGGAGTTTTTAATAGAAAAAAGTTCATCAGTTTTGACACACAGAGATTATACGACAAAGTCATCACAAAGAAGAGACTTATCAAGGAGAGAGGTTTTGTCAATCATGGAGTTAATAATCCAAGTTCACAGATTGAGAAAATCATTGTACGGAGATGTTGGGAAGTTCTGTGCTATACTACCGCTGTAGTTGTAGTACCCATAGTAAAAGAGTTTTATGCTAACCTACAAGGAATTACTCAAGTAGTTGTCTTCGTTTGAGGTAAGGTTGTACCATTTACTCCGGCTCGGATTAACGATTTGTATATGATAGAAAACGTTCCAAAATGTCATTATATAAATTTTATCCCGAGAAAATATATGATGCAAGAAGTATATAATTTTCTGACCAATGAAAAAGATAATTGGGAAATCATAGATGAAGGAAACATTTGTTTCTCTGCATCGCTGCTTAACCTGATTTTAAAACAATGGCATTTCTTCATATCTGCAAATCTACTACCCACCATGAAGATTAAGAGAATTACAAAAGAAAGTGTCATTGGCACACAAATCCCCCTTTTTCTAACCTAAATTCATTCTTTTAAAGTGTAGGGATGAAGTTTGAAGAGTTGTTATAAGAATCCTTTCAAAAAGCGTTCAAATATGTTGAATTTCGGCCAATAACCGCCAAAAGTTTGTCCATAGTCGTCCTGGGTGCCGTCAGCAGGCTCGAGGGCGCTGTTGGCGAACTTTTCTTTCATTTTTTGGTCTTCTCGGGTAAATCTCGCCCTCGGCGCCGTTTTGGCGTCGTCGGCAGGCAGACTGCGCAGCTCCACCGTTTCGCTCTGTTTGGCTCGGTTTTAGCTCTATTTTGCCCCATTTCAGTTGCGTTGTGTTCCTAACAGATAACCCTACAAAATAAACATAAAAACAACATTTATTTAAAGTGTAATCTCATTCACAAATATTCAAGAATTCAAAGAGATTAAACATCGAAAGACTTATCGAAAGGTGACAGGGCAAAATTTCATTTCTTGCTCATTTTTGATCCAAATTGCACAGTTTTTGTTTTTTTTTCTCCAAAAGTTCATAATTCATCATACCTGCAACAAAACATCAATAATACCCTTCTTTAAAGTGCAATATCATCCAAATCAGTGTAAAATAGGTATGAAATCTCAACATATTTTCCTTTGGTCAAAATCCCCCAAACTTAACTATTACTTGTCCTTAAGTAATTTTAGTACTACATAAAAGTTATGATCTATTGTAGTAAAGTTTTAATTCAGAAATACTGTAAGTTTGATATAAGTAAATACCATAGTGAGATTTTCAGAAAAAATTCAAGTAATTAAATTAACTATGTAGGTACAAGATTACCTAGTCATCAAGTTTAAGAGTTCTAGTTTTCTATTCATTTCAAGAATGACTATATGTTGTAATATCAAGTCACTTAGAATATTCAAATGATAGGAACTTCATGAGAACACTACAAGTAAAAGATGTTAATCTATAAATATAAGTTCAGGAATGTATTTAGGTTTTCCCTTTAGGTAGGTCCAGTGAAGCCAATTTTTTAGTAGGCATCTCCTCAAGTTTCTCCTCACTTTCATATTTTTTTCTTTATTTTCTTTTCTCTTTTTTAATTTGGATTGCTTTCAATCCTATATATTTTTCTTTTCTTTTCAGGGATTGTTGTCAATCCTTTTTTTTCCAAGCCAATTTTTGATTAGGCATATATTTTTTTCTTTCTTTTTGTTTCTCTTTTTCATTTTGATTGTATCCTAATATATTTTTCTTTTCTTTTCAGGGATTGTTGCTTTCTTTTTCCTTTTTCAAGTGAAGATTACTATATCTAGATAGCCTTTAATGATTTTGAACATCACCTTTATTTCCTTAAATTTGAAACTCAAAGCATTCCTTTACCATATAAATATTTCATAGACTTCACTTTTCTTTCCCAAAATTTGAAACTCAAAGCATTCCTTTACCTTATAAATATTTCATAGTTTTACATCATTGAGCCCCAATATTTTCTTCTCAAATGAATTTCCAAGATTCTTAATACTTCAAAATAAAGTTTCTTTTACTTTTAATAGTTAACTATAGTCTTATTCTCTTATACTAAATATCTTAATCTACAAAATTAATTTTCATTACAAAAATATTCCTTTAAATCCACCATAATATTTAAATATCTACAAAATATAGTTCTCTGAATTAAATTCATTACATAGAATCATATTAATAATTTTTGAAAATATTTAAATTGAGAACATCTAATAGTTAATCTTTTTCTTCCCTCCCCCAAACTTGCATTTTTAAATATTTTACAATTTAATTCCATAAAATGTAGCAGGAAGGAAAAGTAATTGAATTTACTAGCTACTGTAACATCCTATAAAATTTATATGCATGCATAATCAGGATAGAATGACAACAGGAGTAAGTAAATTAAGCCTAAAACATACTTGCAATAATATTAAACTAAAAGGAAGTATATTCAATTTAAAATTTCATTTTTCTTCATACCCCAAAACTTGATTTTTAGCATGTATAACATTTAGTGTAGAAAATAATAGTAGGAAGAAAAACATTTTAAAAATTCTATCTACCACAAATTTCTATCAAAAAAATCTACAATTATTTATTAGAATAGAAAACATATAGTAGAAAGTAAATTTAAACTAAACATGCCAGAATAAAATTAACTAAACAAACTTCTAACTAACATAACATGTCTCAGCATTGAAATATAAAAATGTTCTTCAATTCTTATAAATTGTAACACAAACACAAACATATAACACAAGTAAATGAGGTCAATTCTTCCTCCATCTCATCGCATCTCACTAACATACTTCCAATTTCTAACGGAATCCTTACACAAATATATTGGGTGCTTATAAATGATTTTATAGATTCTAATCCCAAAGATAAGATTATCCCTGATATATTGGTTCTCAAGCACCAAAACCAGACATCACCATATCACAATAATTAAGCACATCTAGCAGTTATAAGTTCAGTGTAAAATCATCCATAAGTTACTCATCAAATAGGTTCGCGGCTCCTATCAAATGAAAATAAAGTCCAAGAAAGGAAGTAACAAAATTGAGATGAAACTATCGCTATGAAAATTTATAATGACTTTTGTAAAACTCAAGTCCGGTTGAGACTCGAGTTGTAGTGAACTCATCAATCCAACTACTACAAGAGAACATACAAGTCTAACTATAATAAGAATTTAAGGAATCATCTCCCTCATGACACACAAAAAGTAAATCAAACCACTTACAATCCAAACATCTACCAAAAAGCAAGCAAATAGATCAATCCACACTAAAACAAACACAATACAACACTAACAATCATTACTCTTAAGCATACTAAATCAAACAACACCGATAACTACGGGTTGCCTCCCATAAAGCGCTTGATTTAACGTCGCTAGCCCGAGAAATGATTCTACTTGGATCAAAATTCTAATTAAGTAATCCTTGATCAATCGTCCATTCTTTTCCAGATCCAGGGATTACTATAAAATCCTCGACTCTTAATTTTTCATTAAGCTTTTCCTTTTCATATTGATTCTTATCATTGCTCCTCATATTTCTTTCTAGATCTAATATTCTTCTATTGATTTTCTCAATTTGCATATTAATATCATCCATGAAATGTATAAGAAATGGATCTTTATATGATAATTCAAGATCTCCCAAATTTCAGATCAGATTCTCTCTAGATAATTCAGGTTCTAGATCAATATCTTCTATGTTACTATTCTGTTTTAAATTATCTTTCAATTCTTCAGGAATTTCTTCCATTGATATTTCAATTTCCTTGTCCTTTCTCTCAACTGAAAGCTCTTTTGAAACAAATCCTCAAATTTTCTTCTAAATATCAGTTCAATAATTTTAAATTGCTCAAAATTCATTTCCTTAGGATTTATCTCAGAGTCACTAAGTAAAATCTCTGGGGGTAACTGTTAATTGCATTAAAAATCTGCCTCAGCAATAGAGTCTCATTCATTTTGTTTGTATACCACAGAATATGCCATTCAGTGACTTTGAATAACTCTTTCATAGGAGATCTTTTACTGATTTCATCATTCAATTCAGGTTCATCTTGTGATTGAGTCGAATATGAAGATATAGAGACTGGTGGTGTATTTGAATTCACCAAACAGGTAAGCTTTAAAATTGTATGAGGTAAATTAATTTTAAGGTCATGAGATTTTTCAACAGATGGAATTAAAAGTTTGTTATTTTTGGTAACGTCCACAATTTCACACATCTCCAGAACATACATACAGTCTTTTTTAAACAACATTTTAGACTCATCATGAAAGCTCATTTCAATTTCATCTGTTAACTTACTCTCAAAACTTTTTTGGAAATATTGTTTACTTAGATAATCAAATTCATCCATCCGAAAACAATCATCATCATTTCTCTCAGCTGGATATTTCATAGCCTTTAAAACATCAAAACTACCTTCATGGTCATTAATATTCATAGTTAACTTTCCTTTTTGCACATCCATCATAGCTTGTCCAGTAATAATAAAAGGTCTCCCAAAAATAATGAGATATTCTTTATCTTCCTCCATATTTAATACAATAAATTCTATAGGAAAGATAAATTTATTCACTTTAACAAGCACATCTTCTATAATCCCTTTTGGATAAATGTTAGATCGATCAGTTAACTGAAGAGTTATAGTAGTGGGAGAAATATCGACTGAACCTAACCTTTTAAATATAGATAGAAGCATCACATTAATGCTCGATTCTAAATCACATAAAGCTTTTCAACATAATCTTTTTTCCAATTACACAAGTAATTGTAAAGCTACAATGACCTTTAAGTTTCTGAGGAAAATTTTTCTGAAGTATAGCGCTGCATTCCTCACTTAGTGTAACTGTCTTGCAGTCCCCAATTTCTTTTTCTTTTTTAATATCTCCTTCATAAATTTTGCATAACTTGACATCTGTTTCAAAGCTTCAGCGAAAGGAATATTTATCATTAGCTTCTTAAGTGCGTCCATAAACTTTGAAAAATTTTTATCCAACTCATGCTGTCTAAGTCTTTGAGGAAATAGAGGTGGTCGTCTTTCCAAACTAATTTTAGTTGGAGATATTAACTTTTCCAAATCCTTAGAAACATATTCTTCAGGTCTTTTAGTTTCCTTTATTTCTCTTACAACATTTTTCTCTTTTCTAACCACATCCACTATCTCTCTTCCACTTTTTAATTGGACAGCTTCTACTTGTTCATTAGTGGTCTCTTGTGATCTTAATGTTGCTAGGAAGTGTTCCTTGGGGTCTATTGCTAAGTGAATTAGCAATTTGTTTCAGTTGATTCTCTATATTTTTAATCGCAGCATTTTTACTTTGCGACTGGTTTCCCATTTGCAATACCACTTCTTCCATAGACAACTTCTAATTCTCAAATTGTTGATCATTGTTGGAGTTCGGTGGATATGAAGGTCTATAGCTTGTGTTCCCCTGATTATTCCAACTCCCATTAGGATTTGCATGATTATTTTCCCATTGTTCGTTTCCACCCCAAGTAGTATGACACCAGCTAAAATTAGGATGGTTCTTCCAACCTGGGTTGTAAAAGTTAAAATATGGGTTATTTATCATATTTAAAGTCTCATATGATAAGTTAGAATTAATCATATGCCCTAATGAACTTTCCTCACTTACTGGAGTAAATTGAGTTTGGTTCATTCCAAATTGGTCCAACTTCTTTTATATTGCAGCAACTTGAGATGCAAGAATTGAAATCTCATCTGTATCATAAATGCTGGCTACCTTTTTAGGATTTACCCATGTAGAGGGCCATTGAAATTCATTTGTAGCCATTTCCTTAATTAATGCATATTCCTCATCAAATGATTTTGACATTAATGATCCACCAGCGGCAGCATCAATTATAAACCTTAGGGATTCTACTAACCCATTATAAAAAGTTTGAATGATTAACTAATTAGTCAGAGCATGATGTGGACACTTTCTTAAGAGTTTCTTTAATCTTTCTCAGGCTTCATATATTGATTCCCCTTCATCCTGACAAAATGAGATAATATATTTTCTAAGTTTAGTAGTCTTTGAAGGTGGAAAATACTTAGTTAGGAATTTCTGAGTTAACTCCTCCCAATTTTTAATGGAGCCAAGTGCTAATGAGTATAACCACATTTTTGCCTTATCCCTTAGTGAGAAAGGAAAAAAGCCTTAGTCTGACAAAATTGTCTGACTTTTTGTTATAACGAAATATAGCACAAAATTCTATAAAATTTGATAAGTGTAAATAGGGATCCTCCAAAAGAGTTCTCCCAAATTGTTTGTTCTGCACCAGTTGGATAATCTCAAGATTTATTTTAAACGAGTCAGCTTCTACGACAGGTTTTTGTATACTTGAGTGAATTTCATCTGTCGTAGGATTTATGTAATCCCTTAATGAAGTATGATGATTTTCCAAGTTATTATCTTGAACGTTTTCCATTTCCATTTCTAGTTTTTCGAGTCCTCTTTGTATTTTTATTTCTTTCTTTTTTTCAAACTCGGGATCATAAGGCACAAGTCCTGCAGATCTTTTGTTTCCCTTACGCAACACAACAAACAATACATTAACAATTAAACAAATAACAGATGAAATATATTTAACACAGCAAAACATTTTCAAAAACACCTTATTTTTCACACAAACTGTTTTTTTCTTACACTTTTTCATATAAAAACACTTTTCACACAAAACAGTTTTTATGACACTATAGTTTTCCAAGTCTAAGTCTAATTACTTCAACTAAAATTTTCCTAAAGTTCTTATCGAAGCTTCTCCGGCAACGGCGCCAAAAACTTGACAGTGACTTTTTATATACCTAAAAATATAAGAATTTGACGCCACTACTAGAAGATTTAATGACACCAAAAATTTGATGCAACTTTTAATATGCAAGAATTTATGAACCCATATTTATATATTTATAATGATTTTGTAAAGTCACAATTTCAAACGCAAGTATACGTATCGCCAAGTAATTTAGGGTTTTAGTGGAGTTCCGTTTATCGATCCCACAGGGAAGCGAGGTAAGAGGTCCTTAATCAAATCCTAGTCTACTACAATTAGTCCTTAGTTTGGAATGTGAATTAAAATGATGTTTTATCCAGTAACTACTCTAAAATGCAAGTGTTAAATGTAGAGATAGTAACTATAACTAAATGTAAATATTAATTTTAAAGATAACCCTTTTTGGATGAATTGGTTTGGAGAAATTTGAGATATTAAAAACTACTATTCTTATGTAATGAACTGGATAATGTAAACGAATGAGATGCATTAAATATTGTATGTGCCAAATAGGAGCAATCCTATCTTTACCCTTTGGTCCAGGCATAAAGAACATGGACTAATCCTATGCATGTTTACTAAAACTGTGGCTAGGCTGGGAGGATATCGACTCTCACTTCGGAGCTCCCACGTTCCCCTCACCTGAGGGGTAACATCTCCGCTTAGTACTCAAATAATAGGACTGAATTGGGGATTTTAGTTTGTCACCCTAAAATCTCCAATTCTACACTATCAAAGTATATTTCCCTATTTATTTGCATTCAACTCCCATAAACTTAACCATCCATGGAATCTAAATGTGGTTCTACTTTTTTTAAAATTACACAGTCCTCTTGGATCTTAATGCAATTACAACAAATTTTAACACTACCACAAACATTTATTGTAATGTAAATAAAGTGCAAGTAAAAACCATCACATTGATAATTAAATTCGTTTCTAACATGCATCACAAAATCCTAAACATGAATTCTACTTATTAAAAAAGAAAAGTAAAATGAAAACAACAGCATAATCTTCTCATGCCATTATTTCCAAACAAGAAGAGAGAGTAAGAGAATTCCATCGCAAAGCACGAAGAAAACAAAACGAAAACTTCATTTAACCAAAGCAAATCCACTAGATAAGTGTTTACAAAACCATAAGATAATGATGAATACAATACTTAGCTTTTTCCCTTGAAATAAAGAATAAACTCTCTTGCACAAAGTCTCCCGTCGATCAATGCAATGCTAGAACATCTCCTTACAAATTCTCTCAAAATCTCCTCTCCAAGCTCTACAAAAGGGTAGAAATCTATATTTCTACTCCTATTCTAAAAAACCTTAAACTTTCTGTACACATTTCCTAACATTCCTATGACACAAATCCCCCTTTTTCTAACCTAAAATTGTTCTTTTCAAGTGAAGGGACGAAGTTTGAAGAGTTGTCCTAAGAATCCTTTCAAAAAGCGTCCAAATACGTTGAATTTCGGCCCACAACCACCAAAAGTCGGTCCATAGTCGTCCCGGGCGCCGTCGGTAGGCTTGAGGGCGCTATCGGCAAGCTTTTCTATCATTTTTTTGTCTTCTTGGGTAAAACTCGCCGTCGACGCCGTTTTGGCGCCGTTGGCGGGCAGACTGCGCAGCTCCACCGTTTAGCTCGGTTTTAGCTCTCTTTTGCCCCATTTCAGTTGCCTTGTGTTCCTAACAGATAACCCTACAAAATAAGCATGAAAACAACCTTTCTTTAAAGTGTAATCACATTCAAAAATATGCAAGAATTTAAAGAGATTAAACATCGAAAGACTTATCGAAAGGTGACAGGGCAAAATTTCATTTCTTGCTCATTTTTGCTCCAAATTGCACAGTTTTTATTTTTTTTCTCTCCAAAAGTCCATAATTCATCATACCTGCAATAAAACATCAAAAATATCATCTTTAAAGTGCAATATCATAAAAAATAGTGTAAAATAGGTATGAAAATCTCAACATATTTTTTTTTGCATATTTTTGCTCTATTGACCCTAATTCATCATTCCTGCAACAAAACATCAAAAATACCTTTCTTAAAGTGCAATATCATCAAAATCAGTGTAAAATAGGTATGAAAATCTCAACATATTTTCTTTGGTCAGATTTCATCTACTCTAGGTAAGAGCTACACTTTGAACTCAAAATTTTTCATTTTCACCAAGGATTTATCTCACATTACCCAGATCCAAAATTTTGAGATTTTTTGGAATATTTTGAGAAAATCCTTTGGTGAAGAACTCTTACTTAGTAGATTTAAGTTTAAAACGTTTCACATTGTGATTTTTGGAATTTTTGGGAATTATTTGGATTTTATCAAATTTTTTTAGATTTACCATGGCAGTTAGAATGAGCAAAAAAAAGGTAGATTTTGTTGATCAAAAGTTTATAAATTATAAGGAAAACATTTGCTTCAATAGTCTACGTAACATTAAAAGAGAGATTTTGTATCGAGGATTTAAAAATCCGGGAGGAGAAGTTGAGAGAATAATCAATGCTCGATAGTGGAAGAATTTTTGCTACTTTACTGTCGAGGCAATTATTGGCGTAGTGATGGAGTTCTATGCCAATTTCAAAGAGACTTCTGAAGAATTCCTATTTGTTCGTGGAAAAATGGTGGAGTTTACTCCGAGTAAAATTAATGAATTTTATCAGTTGGAGGATGTGTATAACTGCCAATATAAGTTGTTTTCTACTACAAATGAAGCCTTGAATGAAGTTATTTCTTTTCTTACTGATGGAAAAGGAACATGGAAGGTGAAGAATGGAGTTAAGGCAAATTTTACTTTTTCTATGTTAAATGTAGTATCTAAGGCCTGACACTATTTTATTTCTGGAAGAATGATACCAACAAATCATCATAGTGAAGTTACAAGAGATGAAACCATCTTAAACTTCTATATCCAGCTGATGAAAAGAATAGATGTAGGCTCTATTATTTATAGAAACACTAGATCTATTACTTTTGGAGAAACTACTGGAGGTTTAGCACACCCTGCCGTAATCTTCACATTATGTGAATATGCATGAATTGATCATAGACTAGAGGAAGAGAGGATTGAACCTCTAAGACCTATTGGGCCTGCCAATATAAAGACTTATGAATCTCCTGTTGTATAGAGATCTGGAAGTAGGATCATGGATATTCCTTCTACTTTAAATGCTTCTAGTTCCCCTACTATCCAAGAACTTATGGAACAAATGATGATCTAACAGGGAGATATTTTGAGAATGGTTCATTGAATAGAAAATATGGACGGCAAAAATGCTCACTTTGATGATTTGATAAGACAGAAGTTTGAATTCATGAGGGTGATCACTTAGTTCAGTTTCTTACTCACCCTGTTTTTACTCCATATTAGCAGCAAAATTCGGATGTGGATGAAGAAGAAGAAGAAGACGATGATTCGTGATGCTTTAGTTAGATATTTATTTAGTTTATGTTTAATTGCACTTTATTTTTTAGACTGTTTGTTTGTGGACTATGGTACTTTACTTATTTGTATGTTGTGTTGTGAACTGTGGGTTTATGAGACTGTTTTAAATACTATTATTAGTTTTTAGTACTTTGTTGGTTGTATTTATAGTTAACTCTTTCTCAGCAAAGTTTTTTATGTATTATGTGTTATTTAATGTTTTAAGTTTTGTAGCTTTTCATATAATCACCTGTAATATTTCAGAGTTTAAGTTTCAAATCAGAACATTCAACAGGTATGTCTTTTCTTTATGTATTAAATGCTTTCTTTAACCCTTAATTTTTTAAGTTCTTCATTTAAAATATTTTAAAAATTTAAGTATGGGTGGAAGAGAAATTCCTTTTAAAGAAAAGAAACTTAATTTTATTTGTCCTCAATTAGTTATGTTTTTAAAATATTTTAAAATTTTAACATGACCTTTGGTATCAGAGAGTAACTTTAGATAACTATATCTATGTTTCAAAATACATAGTAAGCTTAAGTAAAATTTTTAAATAATAAAGGTTAATTTTAGAGATTAAGATTATTTGGTATGATAGAATATGACTATGTTTTTCTATTTTTAGTAAAGGAATTTGTATTTTTGAAGTATTAAGAATCTTAGAGATTCACGTAAGAAGAAAAGATTAAAACTTTATGAAAAATCTTTAAAGCTAATATAAATTTTATAAAGTGAATGAATGTGAAAAGTTTTTAACTTTAAGAAGGGGATAGTGAAGTTCAAAATCATTGAAGGCTATGTAGATATAGTAATCTTCACAAGATAAAGAAAAGAAAAGTAAAGAAAAAAAGGATTGAAAATGATCTGGAAAAGAAAAGAAAAAAAAAAGAAAAAAAAGATGTGAGGAGAAGCTTGAGGAGATGCCTAATTAAAAATTGGCTTCACTTGAATCAACTTAAAGAAGAAGGCTTGACTACATTTTCTAAACTTATATTTCAATATAAGACTTGAATCAACTGAAGGCTTGGCTACATTTTCTAAACTTATATTTTAGTATTAGCATATTTACTAGTAAAGTTTTATGAAGTTCTTTTTGTATAGATATTCTAAGTGACTTTAAAATGAATAATTTTCAATTTTCCTTGAAATAAATAGAGAATAAAAAATCTTAGACTTGACTACTAGATATTCTTATACCTTTAGTATTAACTCGAGTTATTTTAAATTTTTATTAAGTGATGCTAGTTTATCTAGTGAACTGGGATATGGAAATCTATAAGTTAAAATCTTTACCATAAGTCATATTTTTTTTGTAATAAAGGAGTTACTTGAGGAAAAGTAACATTTAAGTTTGGGAGATTTTAATACACCAAAAATATATGCATTTTTAGATCTATATTTTATACTCATTTTTGGTGATATTGCACTTTAATAGAGGGTATTGTGTATGTTTTATTGAAGGTTATTGATTTTGAGGACTTGGAGCAAAAAGGATTGAATTTGGAAGAAAATGGAGAAGATCAAAATTAGTTCAGCGCCGAGGGAGGGGAGCCAGACTGAGCGTCGACGGTGTCAAACTGGGCGCCGACGGTGCCATTTGATAGAAACTTGGGATTTAGTTACGAGCCTCTGGCGCCGACAGATTCAGTGCCGGTGGAAGCTATGTTTCTAGAAGATTCGACAAATTTGGAAGCTTTTTTAAGAGCTTTTGGATGCACCTATTGGAGAGCCGATCTAGGCTCTATTTAGGGCTAAAATTTGATCAGAACCCCCCCTCCCCTTCACACCTTTTCAACTTCTTCCACTCAATTTCAATTTTCCTTTTCACACACCTACATTTCATGTCATTCCAAACAATTAGTTAGTTATTGTTTTTATAGATTTGAGTTTTTGTGGTGAGTTTAAGTGGGAATTCTTTTTTAAGAAGTGTTGAAGAGGAAGAGAAGTAAGAGATTTCTTCTTCCTACATTTCCTAAGAGAGGCTACAAAGGATTTGCTTTGAGAAAGAGTTTTAAATAAGTGTTTTTTGTTTATTATTGTTGTATGAACTTTCTTTTATATATGAAATTTGTGTTTTTTTGTATCTTTCTCATGAATTCTAAGTAGTTTCCTTTATCTTTCTCTATACTTTGAGATATGGTGAAATGAAGAGATAATGTGGATGTGCCAATGTTAAAATTTAAAATAAATTGTGTTCATTTTTCAAATCCGCTCTTAATTTACTTTTTGATTTGACCATTTGAATTGTTAAAATATGTTGTGAAACATATGATCCGGGAAATTGAGTATGAGTTCTACAACAGAGTGAGAATCACATTTAAGTCCATAAAGGAGTATTTCGTTCATGGGATTAAGTGCAAATAAATAGGGGAATATACTTTTTTGGGTGTAGAATTGGAGATTTCTAGGGTGACAGACTAAAAATCCCCATATCAATCTTCTTCCTCTAAAACTAAAGCGAGATTTAGCCTTCAGGGGAAGAGAAGTAGGAGTTCTAGAGTGGGAGGCAGTATCATCCTAGCCTAGCCACAGATTTAGGGACTAAACCTAAAATTAGCCAAAGATTTTCTATAACACTGAATTAGGGTAGAGAATTAAAATTTCTCCTATTTGGCACAATATGATTTTAAACCATTTATCTTATCTCATTTCACTAAAAACTCATTATAGTGGGAAAGATGTTTTTTTCACATTAGAAAACTTCATCACATAAACATAGTTTAGTAGTTATTAATTTTAAAAATCTGCTTTTAAATTCTGTTAGTAGTAAATAATTTAGCTTTGATAACATCTTAAGCTTTCAAAATTAGTGACGGTAATTTTGTTTGATGCCTGTAAATTTTTTAGTTAATTTATCATTTCAAATTTAAACCTTCCCCGTGGGATCGATATTTGGGACTTGAAAGAAAAGTTTTATATTACTTGACAACGATACGTATACTTGCGTATAATCCCAACTTTAGGTGTTTAACGTTATTATTCACAAAATACCACATCAAGTTTTTGACACCATTGTAAAGTGGAGTCAACTTTATAAATTTTACACAACTATATTTTCTCGGGATCACACCAGTTATGTTTAAGCTAGCACAGCAGTAGGGTTGGATTTCTTATCTCTTATTTTTACCTTATGCCAGCATTCTCGTGTTGGAAATGAAAATTGGGAGGAGTTATTACAGCCTTTGAAGCCAAACCAACAAATCTATTATTAGTACCTACTGGAAGCATTCACTAGTTGGCTTTGGAGCTAGCTCTTCAGATGCTCCTTCCACTTCTAGAGCATCTACGTCTTGTACAACTGCTAAACCCAAAGCCACTTTGAAGGATCTACATGGTCAAATTTAAGAGTTTCAAAGTGACTTTGCTGTTATACAAGGATAGATGTATGACCAAATGATCCACATGGAGCATTTTGATGAATATTTTTGGAGGGCTACTAATTTTTGAAGTAATGTCTATGACTCCATGCTTCAAATGATGAGAGATCATAATTTGATTTTGGAGGGGACTTTAGTCTAGTTTCTCCCATTTCTTAAGTATACACATTTCTCTTAGTTGAAGGGTATAAAGCAGGATGAAGAAGAGACAGATTATGAGATAGATGAAGGTGATGACGAGGAGTAAGGTTATGTTATGTATGTTGAGTGTTGTATTTTTTTTATGTATTTATTAGATTTGTTAGATGTTAGGAACTCTTATTTGTAGTAATTTTTGCATTGGATTTATTTTGATTTGGATTTATCACTGCTTGTTTGTTTATAATACCTTTTTGTTTGTTGTTATTACATTACTGTTTATTTTACTACACTACTGTTGTTATATATGCTTGTTATGTTTAGAGAACCCCTGTACTTAGTAATTTATTTTTATTATTATTATATACATATTAATTAAGCTCTATTGATGTTGAATACCTGTTTTAATACCTGCATATTGTCATGTTAAACCCTTTATAAGAAAAAATCATATTTAAAATTTTGTTCCTCCTATATTTTTTTTGTGGTAAATGTTTTAACTTGTTAAAAAATTTAAGTTTGGGGGTGGAAAAAAACATTTCAAAAACCTAATTTTATTTGTCCTTAAGAAACTATATTGAAAGAAAATATCATTTTAAAATAACATGTGGCATGTAGTGTTATTTTTAGAGAACTTCATCTTTTTTATTCTATAGATGTTGTGGTAAAATTGAGTAATTTTTTTGTGATAAAGGTTAGTTATAGAGTTAAGATATCAAGTAAAAGAGAACAGGGATATGATTTTATTATTTAAAAAGAAATGAAATTGTTTTTTTGTAATACTAAGAATCTTAGGTCTACACTAAAGAATTGAGACTCTATGAAAAATCATTTTTGAAAACTAATAAAAATGATCAAGGTAATGAAAAGTGATGAGTTTTTAACTTTAGAAGGAAACTAGTGAATTTCAAAATCATTAAAAACTAATCCAAATATAGTCATCTTCAAATAGAAAAAAAAAAGAAAGGATTGAAAATGATCCTAAAAAGAGTAAAAAAAAAGGTGTATGTAAAAGTGAGGAGAAGCTTGAGGTGATGCCTAATTCAAATTTGACTTCACTTATATCATCTTAAAGTGAGAGGCTTTATTATAATTTTGAGTTTTTATTTCCTAAAAGTATTAGTTTACTTTTACTAGTAGAGTTTTCTCAAATTTTATCAGTTATTTTTCTAAGATTCCTATGTATTGCAAACTAAAACTAATTTTTGAAATAAATAGAATATCAGAATTTATGGACTTGTTTACATAATATTCTTATGCCCTATTTTTAGCCCGAATTACTAGATTTTTTTTTAATTCATATCTATCACATTAATGGGACAAAACTATAGCGTCCTTTAATGAAACCCACTACCACATGTTATCATATTTAATTTTTCAAAAGAAATAAGTTACTTGAGAACAAGTAACAGTTAAGTTTGGGGATTTTGACATGTCTAAAATATATTATTTTGATTTACACATTTAATGATTCATTCTAATGTTATTGCGCATTAATGAAATGTATTTTAAATGTTTTTTGGTTGCAGGTACAATAAATGGAGCAAGTGGAGCAAATAGAATGAAATAGAGCAACTCAGAGTCAAAGGAAGCAAAATGGCTAAGGTTGATCTGGCTACTAGGTTCCAGAAGATAGAGAGACTGGCACTTAAGCGCCAGAATTTGGCACCTAGGTGCCAAAAGCGGTTTTCAATGTTGTTTCAATGAATGTGGACAAAATTTAATGGGGTGCTTGAAGTGACTCTTGGTGATTTTGAGATCACTATTTAAAGAAACTTTTGGAGAGTCTAGGAGGAATTTTTAGAGAGAGGGAGAGAGAAGGGCTTAGAAGTTCATGGTGGCTTGAAGAACTTTCTTGGTGGCTTGCTTAGATTTGGAGGAGAAGAGGAGAAGTGAGAGATATCTTCTTCACTATAGTTCTAAGTGAGATTGGAGTGGAATTGTAAGGAGAGTTGGTGATTCAAAGGAACTCAGAATGATTACTTGGGAAGGAGTTTGAGATAACTTGTGTATTTTATTTGTTTACTTAATTTTGTTGCGTAAACTTATGTTTATCTATAAATCGATGAGTTGTTATTTCTTCCCAATGAGAACTAAGTACTTTATTTGCTTTTCTCCCTTCAATGAGGAATAATTATGTGTAGGAATAAAGTTTAGTAGAAGTGTTTTTACTTCCATAGGTTTTGATGATTTAAACTTCATGCTTAATTTACTTATCGATCTGGTCAATTGATTAAATCTGTTGTGAAACATAATGACCCAAAAGAGCTATGTTTTTTCTCAAAATAGTAAGAATCACATTTAGAATCATGAATGAGGATGTAGTTCATGGGGTTAAGTGTAAATAAACAGGAAAATAAGTTTTGACAATCGTAAATTGGAGATTTTAGAGTGACAGACTAAAATTTCTAATTTGAACCATAAGATTGGAATCTAAAGCGAGATGTTAGCCTTCAGGTGAAGGCAACGTGGGAACTCTAGAGTAAAAGCTAGTATCTTTCCAGCCTAAGTGCGAATTTAGAGACTTAAATCTAGATTAGCTAATGTTCTTTATGCACTCGAGAGATGGTAAGGAATGGTTATGCTTTTATTTGGCACAATACATTAATAATATTTAAAATAACTAGAGTTCTACACTGATTATAAACTCATTGTAAGGATGTTTTATATAATTTGAACTATTCTATACATTAATAGTTTAGAATTGGTTAGTGGTAACTTTACATTTATTTTAGCCTGTTAGATTGTCATGTATTTAGCATTTGACTTAGCATTTTAATTCTACATTTGCTTAACATACTTAGCATTCCTTTTAAAATTTTGTAGGATTATTTGATTCACAAAAACTTCTTATCATTTTCTAAATAAGTTAACTGCAATTTAGAGAGGATTTTACTAAAATCAACCTTATAAGATTTTTGCTTATCCCTCTAGGATCGATAGTTAGGACATCATTAGAGCTCTATATTAATTTAAATGATATGTATAATTGCATAATACTCTTAGTGTGTAAGTCGTTTTATCAAGTTTACATATTATTTAGTTTTGAACACTATTCGCTTAATATAAATTGGATTAATATTTTGGTCATCTTTCAGGACTTAAATAATTGCATAATTGCATGTCAGGTTAGTACCTCTAATTAGAGAATTTTTAGGTTGTTGTGCCTCTTTAGTTTGCATAATCTTTGGTTGTTAAACTTTTCACAGGAGTAGAAAATTCTCATTTTGAGATTCTTACATGATTTTTATATGGTGCAAGGGAAGTTTCCTCATCAGCAAGATAATGTGTATCATTGGTAAAGGGAGTAAAGCCTTGGTGTCCTGGAATTCATGATTACACCGTGAAATGATTATTGTTAGAGTGAGAAACACATGTATTATGTTAATTAGTCATCAATGAAGTGTAGAATTCTATCAAGGAGATGTTGTTTCCCATAAAGGGCTCCAAGTTATTTCCTTCCGAAAGATTTACATTGATAGTATACTAATTTAATGTCTCCATATTTTACAAAATCTAGCACAAAAAGAGATAATAAAAAGGATAACAAGAAGAGACACCGGAAAATCTTTCTTAAAAAAAACTGATAAGGGAAAAAACTACAAATCTTAGCCCAGTCAAAATGATCCACTATAAATTTAAAATTACAAAGATAGACCCTTTATCCTGTAATAGAAAAAAGGGTTATAATGTTACACCAAGTATAATGTTTATTTATATATAGTATATAAAATGATCTGATGTAATCTGAATAATGTGCTCGACAGTAGCTACTATAAAGAGTTATCATCGAGTCTTTAATAACACTCGTTCGGTGTACATCGTTGTACAATATTTAGAACACTGTTATTCTATAGGCAGGAGAATTTAACACTATTATTCAATTTAGTACTTCATTACTCTGCAAAGTTTACCAAAACTAATGAACTGGGAGTAGCCGATGGTGGTCAACGGTGACCTACGAGGTGTGTTTGACTGTGGTCAACAACTATGAATGCTGGAAGTTATCATTAGTTCTTCCAGAAGAACAATGGACTTAGGCTTGCTCTCTTCCTCCTCCTCCCCCCCTGAAATGAAGAGAGGGCGTCTATTTATAGACCCTAGCTAAAAAGGGGGCATTTTCATCCTTTGGCTACCATAAACACTCGATTGAACGGCTCACATTGATCCTTCTTGATTAATGGTGGTTATTTGATGATAGGATGGCCTTAATAACCATAAAATCAGGTCATCCTGAGATAATTGGATTCGTCTCAATGAGATGCTCGATTTGATTATAGGCACGCCAAATTTGGACTTCATTTGGTCCCCCCCAAAAACCAATCAAAGCCTTCAGAAATAGATTTATGACTTGTTATGGGCTTGATTTGACTCGAATTGGGTTACTTTTGATATCAATGGGTTCAGCTCGTCGAGCCGGTCTCTTTGACTATTAGGTTTAGGTGATTTTTAAATTAAATCAGGATATTTCTTGTGAAAAGAAGTCTTGAGTTTGGTGTCAAATGATAAATTTAATTGACTTGATGGCACATCAATATCTATATCATTTGATGTTATGTATATATCAGAAATATTGCATAAACAAATATGTATTTTATTTTAGGAAGATATACATACATACCACTCAATTCCTAGTATTTACATATCAAGCTCCCAAACTTCAACTTTTATACGTACATACATGCCACCTTATGCATTAAAAGGTATATTTCACTTCTTGAAATTTAAAATGATGATATTTTTATGCGATATAACAAGCACAGTGTTATAAATGTAAAATGTATAATTTAGGTGTTAGCTGCGCTAATAAGTAGAAATTGGGCGGTATATATGTAAATACCCCTTAATTTTAAATAAGCTTATGTTTGTAGTATTTTTTATATGATTTAGTGGTATGATGTTATATAAATATGCATACAGATTAATAAAAAAAAACAACAATAACAGTATCAAATCATCATCATCATCATCATTATTGTTATTAGTTCTTTTTTATTATCGCTTTTTGTTGAATTCTTGATAAGTTTTATAACACAAAATTTTGACAACCAAAATTTAGTTAGATGTTCATAAATCCTATTCTCCAGTTATAACAAGCCGAAGCCCCACTGAAAATTCGAATTTCATTCAGAATATGAAGTGTTTTTCTTAATTTGCATAACTAATTATCTACAGCCAGCTTGATTATGTCTTGAAATATTTTTTCTCAATTGAGCAAAGGTTTCTTTCTTTATTTAGCATAAATGCCAAATAATATGTACCACCCAACTAGGAACCAATCTTCTCTCACAGAAGGGAAGATGAAAAAGAGTTGGCAGAAACCAGCTGATGAACTTCAAAGCATGAAAGCGATACTTCATCTCAACAGCAAGATCTAGTACAAGGAGCTCATTTGTTGCAACTCCTCTGCCACGTGATGCTTTCGTTGTCGCCATCTACAGCCACATTATGACAATTTTATCTTATAGCTCATAAAAGGAATGATTCAGGCTTATAGTACACTGGAGTTCTCTTTTCAGCTCTTGGGGGCGATCAGAAGGAATTCTATTGGATCTATATAACAACAATAGCCTCCAATAAGGCCAAGGATTGCTGGTTTTATTCTTCTTTTTGTATTTATTTATCTTTATGTGGATGAAATTTTGATGAAAACATTTAGATTTATCATGATTACACTACTCATGTTCATGTTCAGAAAACATTGGATGACATTTTAGGGTTCCTTTGAAGCAATTTTCCCACTACTTTGGATCCCATTGGTATCACTTTTATTTTTATTTCTTCTTTTATTTTTAAAAATGTTTTTCCGTGATATACATTTTATAAGTTTTTATTTTTTATTTTTAAAACAAATCAAATTAAAACACTTAGAACACTTTAAATAGTTTTGATTTAAATTAAAACTTAAACAAAGTAAAATAAAAAAATTAAAAATAAAATAAAAATGACCGTGAACTGGCTCTTATTTTTTCATATGTCTAGTGTTTGATTGTAGAATTTTTTATTTATTAAAATTTTTAAACGAAGAAAAAAAATTTATAATCAACTTTGACATTATAAGTATGAGAAATTTGTCAACTTTCTTCTTAAAGAAATAAAAAATGATAATATTCACAATATTTTCATAAATTTACTTTTCAGACCATAATTCTCCAACTACTTCATAAAAAGATGAATGCAAGCAATATGAACTCTCATTATCCTCTCTCTCATACTTCATATCAGAATACATCAAATAAATGAACCAATTTAGTCTTCTTCACAACATTGTTGTGCCAATGACTACCCTTAGCTTCAGAAGACTCGACAGTCACAACAATCAGAACGAGGTTTCATCAACACGGCATACGACACTAATCCAAACTCATAAAAAAATCACTGATTATTAATTTTTTTCCTGTTTTACATTAAAAATGTGTACAAAATTATGAGAACAAAAGAGAGGCCATTATAATGTTAAAAGATACCTGAATCTGAACTCATATGGAAGCACCTGTATTGGCTGGGGAACCGCACTTCTCCTACCCATTTCAACACATTTAACTGCTTCTTTTCTCATGTCAGTTGGGAGCTGCAAGCAAATCCAGTCCAGAAGCAACTCATTGTCCTTTGCAAAATCTAACTTGTACCAATCAAGGAGCTTTGGTATTGCCAGTCTGTTTGGTTTTGATAAACCGATGGCAGCTTGCAAGTAATCCCTCTTAGCTTCTTCTAACTGCGTCTCTACTTGACACGCAGTGTAGATTCTCACCTATACTTGAGAAAATATGACACAAGTGTCAATGATTGCATTGGGAATCACAAGCATTTGTCGTACTTATATTTTCCTTCGATGTAAATCGAATACATTGAAATAAATTGTACCGTACATTTCAAATGAGTAAATTGTCAAAATAATCCCTTGATTATTTTGTGGGGCCATTTTAGCTCCAAAGCCTATCAAAGTGTCAAATTAGTCCTCTTAGTCTTTTAATATAGACTAAAATAATCTTGACATTTTTAAATTGACATTTTCATAGACTTAGACTAAAATAACAACCTTCAAGTTGTATGACCATTGTGACACTTCATGAGGACGAGAATGGGGGGAAATCATGACGTGGTGCAACATTAAATTCTAAGCATTTTAAATTCCTAAGAATTTGCAGTTTCTTCTCTTCAAATAAATTACTAAAAAAAAGGTTAAAATGCATAAAAATGGAATACAATACTCTACAAATGCTAGCCACCAAATAACCCCTTGAGATCACCTTATTTTAGCACTTTTAAGCTAAATTTTTTTCCTTAAAAGCATGAGCAACATTTTCAAAAACATTATCACATGACACAACATTAAACCAATACAGTAACATAAGACGAAATATAAGGCACCAAAAAAAAAAACGATTATGTGACTTTAATCATATCAGTCACGGCATCACATAGTATCCTTTTCTCACTTTATGCCTGCGGGAGCTAATAAAGTTTGAAAAATGTAGAAAAAAATAAATTAAAATTCAGACAAACTTACCGCAGGGGAGGACCAACTTCCACACGAAAGTGCAAATGTAACCAATGGTTCCGGCCAATCTAAACCGAATAGGCTGCTCCTTGTCACCTCACTACTTTTGAAACCTTTTGGTGAAATCTGTAAAGTAAAGCTCTTAAAGGAATTATTTTCCTTGCATTAAAAAGTTCAGCTCTTTCCAAAAACTAGAAGAAGCCCCACTCACATGCTTTGAGTTGTAAGGAATTCTAAGCACGAGGTGCTCAATAGTCATTG
>JXCR01048781.1:434238-455814 GCA_002079205.1 Phalaenopsis hybrid cultivar | reverse complement strand
AAAACAAGAAGCCCGATTCCAGGCTATAGTCTAAGAGCTCGCGAAACAGAGGAAGAGGCTACGAAGATCTCGATAACAGTTTACGTGTGGACGGAGTAACAGGGCTAGGGCACCATTCTAACACGGGAGGTTATGATGGCGAAGGCCCGCGCTAGCGCGCTCGGCGGTATTTCATTTTGTTGTTAGCGTGGAAACCACGAGGGCTGGGCGTGCCGGTTTTAGATGGGACAACGATTTACTTCTAATTTTTCTGTTAGATTTGTTAGATTACGATTAAGACGTAGCTCTATTTCTAAGTTTATTTTTGAGTTATTTTAAAATTATTTTTGATTATTCATTATTTTTGAGTTATTTTGAGATTATTAAAAATAAACTATACGCAGAGCTACGTGAGGAGTCCGGACAGAAAATACGCACTTGATTTACACATACCTTTGAACTTTTAGGGATGTTGTTCGTAGTTCATTTATCTTGACAAAGATTTATGTGAGAAAATTAAAGAAAGAAAATGAATGTATTATCTGGGCTCAAACTATACGTTCAATTTTTTAGTCTCCTTCGGGGTAACGAAGACTATGATCTAAGGAGAAGATGGGAGAAAGAATATTTTGTGAGAGTCATCATCTAACTTCCCTCAGAACAAGCAAGGAGAGTCGATCAGAGTCGATCTTCCCTATGGTCCCTTCTCTCTCCCATCATACATGTTTAAGAAAAAATTAAAATGCAAGTTGTGTCATACAAAATTGTTCATGTTGTCTTGATGAAAAGACTGCAACGTGAATGTCATGCAGCCCATAAATGTGGATATTACATATGCCCATTCTTGAATGTGAGCTAGGCAAGTGAATCAGATTGTTCAGTTTGTTAAAAGAAATAAGTTAACCAGTTGGGCAAGTCAATCCAGAGGGTCAGCTCGTCAACTAGTATGACACAGTTAGGATAGCATCAAATAGAGTTGGCAAGTCACCTTAGCAAGTTACTATAATGACAATCGTGTCTTCTGGATAATTTGGCTAATCAGGTCCACGAGGCCTGATGGGCGCGGGCTTTGGCCCATGAAGGCTAATTTTTTTATGTACATTTAGTTATTTGATTATCTTATTCATTCAACAAGCTTTTGCAAAAAGAATACAGGAATGGATGAAATATAGTTTTTGCATCATCACCTATTGATTCAAGTGGCAAGATGCTTCAATAGCGTTTGGTGAGTTGCTAACATTTTTGGGAGCCAATTCGCATGATAGTATAGATGTATCCACAGCGTTTACAAATTTTGCTCTGAACTATTTATATGCGTATATCGTGGCTCCTCATTAGGTGAAGCTGGATGTTAATCATATCGACTTTTGATATTTTCTCTAATTGGGTTTGAAGTTCTTCTACAAGAAGTAATCTATTTCATCTACTTTCGGGCTTGTTCTGTCCTTCTTTTTGAGGTATTAACTCTCCTACAAGGAGTAATCTTTCAGCCTCTAAGTAAGGATATGATTGTTCCTTTTATAGGGACTTTTATTCTCTCTCCGGAAAGTAGTCATAAACTAATTGGTCATATAATTTTCTGCTTTATCGCTCAATTTGTATTTTAAAGAATACGTGCAATTGTGAATGATTATGAACATAAGTAGAGTTTGATAACTTCCTTATGTCGATAGGGTTTTCAACGTTATGTTTTTATTGCAATCTTTATTTTGTAAGGGAACATTTATCATATAATTTAAAATTGAATCTTAATATGAGCATTGGTCTCCATTACCAACACTATTATCCTGTAAATAAAGGAAAATAATCAATAAGTCTTTAAAACCATGACTCTTGATAGTTATATAATTTTACTGAATGTTAACTCTTTAATGGGTGAATAAGGTGTTTTGTAGAAATTGCAGACTTCTTATATTGGGAAAGATCTTGTCCTTCTCCTTTAGTTTAAGATTATTATCCTTGATCTCCATGTTTGAGGCATTTTCCTCAGGCTAAGGTGAAGGTCTCGGAAGAGATTTTCTTAGCAAATGCCCTCGGCAAGAGGAAGAAGGAGGTGTCTAGAGAGAAGGAATTGAGAAAGAATAGTAGACCGACCAAAGAGAGAGAAATAGTCAAGGAAAGGACTCCTCTAGGATCTTTTTGCCAAAGATGTTTAAATATCAGACCTCAATCTAAGTGAGATAATGGAGGTTGCTTCGAGTGATGTAAGGGTGGTACTTCTAACTGGAGATAGTTATTCTACATACACTGTCATTGATTTGAACGATCCTGTTGAAGAGCAAACCTCTCACATATATGACATGCTGAAGGAAACAAGTACCATGGTCCATCCTAAACTCAGCCTAATCTGTAAGGGTATCATGTATCACATCTTAGAAAGTAGTTCAAATCTAAGGAACTGGGTGACTTCACTGTTGACTTTTTTTTATTTTGTCTTAATCAAATGCAAATGCATCAATTGACTAGTGAGTAGAAAATACAATCTCCTCTAGGAATTCCACTGGATTTTATGCTTGTGGTCTTAGATAATGTGCAGAAGCAGAAGTCTCGGGAGCATTTCCATGTTGACCTGTCTCTAGGAGGTAGCATAAACCTGATTAGTGAGCTTGAACTCTATTTTTATTACCAAGTATGATCTTTTTTCTGCTTGCAGGGGTACATAATGAAAATGAAGTGGAATGTCTCATACATGTGAATGTTAATGCGGAATCAATCTTGGTGCTGATCACAACTTATAGTTACCTGGATTTTAAGGAGGCATCAATGCTTGTTGAAAGAAGTTTGATGCATGCTGACTCGACTATGGGCTATTCATGCATGCAAGGAATGGAGTACCAGGAGTCTCGAGGTGACATGAAGGAATGGTTGGCTACTATGGAGGAAGACCTCTAGGATGTCTGAGAATGTATTGTTGGCAGCTAAACTAAGTAATAGTTATTAACTTAAGGTTCAAAGAATGAGTTATTGAGTTGGAGGCATCTATCAGCAAGAAGACCAAAGTTTGAATAACTGAATGAGAAGCCTTGTTAAAGGATAATTTGAAGATTTATGAAGAGAACCAATAATGATAGGGAGATTTAGAGGCTAAGCTTACACTCCTCCAGCGGTGCCTTTAGTTGAGCTAGTCAAATTAGCTCATGACCGATGATATGTTAGTTTTGCAATGTCTCCTTCAGTAAATAAAGATCGGTTTGAATGGCGTGAGGGAGAACCTCCATTTTTTTCTATTTTTTACCATATTTTGTTGGTTTTTTATCATTTTATTTGTTGTAATGTGACGATAATGTAGAAGAAAAAAATTATTAGTTGACTCATGTCTCATCAACTCGTTTTATTTCCATTATGTCTATTACTAATTATCTATTTGCTTATTCTAATTTGTGTCAAAGTGTCTGTTCATTTTTTTCCTTTTGTGTTACCATTTCTCAAAGTTTAATGGAAATGCATAATTAGTTGAAGCATGTTTGTTTCGTCTCTCTCAGAGTGTGTATAGAAAAGGATATTAGCGTTTGAGTGACCCATCAAGGGAGATATGAATATTTATTATGTTTGTCCCTTTTGCATATGTTAAGAAAGTTCTTGAATTCTCTTGCCTTCCTCCATAGCCTGCTATAGTAGTTTTCTCACTTTACCAAGGATTGTTACAAGTATGGAGTATAGTAGTGTGGTTTTCCTGTTAGCTAATTTTTTAAGGGGTTGTGATGGACAATGAGCTATAATCAAAGCACAATCAACCTGTGTTTTGACAATATTGTGATTCCACGACCGACTAGGGATGACAAAGCTCCTTATATTATTTATGATCATAAAATGTATTATTATAAGGACCATTTTTGGTTGGGCCTCATATTTTTCTTGTGTAACAAGTGTGAATATTTTGAATTTCTATGAGATGGTGTGGAGAAAATAAGCTCTAACTTAATAATGAGAAAAATATATTTTGGCAGGATTATCATATTTTCCTTAAACATAGAGATTAGGGGTCAAGAGGAAGAAGTTTTGTTTTGCTCGTAGTTGGAGTAGTTTGAAGATTTTGATGAGATCACAACCTTATTTAGGTGACTCGTCTAATTCTATTCAATGGAAAATTGAGGACCAAAAGAGCCATGAATCTTTAAATTCGGTAGAAATTGATGTCAAGAGACACACTTCTTTTACGTTCCTAAAGGAGTTGTTGGGAGGTAAGTTTGTCATTTTCTTGCTGCTTTAGACTCTCCTAGGCTTAACTTTTCACAGAGTATTGAATATAGTTATTCCCTTTTTTGGACTCAAATGAATGATAAGGTCCGTCATATCTTCTTATGAACGAGTCAAGGTGATTTTGCCCCTTCTTCCCCATCTAGTGCAAAGGAGAAAATCTTTTGGCCATGATAGTGAGTCATGAGACATATGGTGCAGGGCCCTCGACTACTAGAGCGGGGATCACGATTATTATATTGAAAAGAATAGGTGAAGGGGAAGAGGAAGAAGATGAAGATTAGAGATTGAAATTTTATTAAAGGGAAGCTTGTGTGGCCTGCTCGAGTTTTATACTGATTCAGGAGCCAGAGATATCCCAAATGAGTGTGCCAGATAGGTTAATTTTTTAGGGTTGATTGTAGGAATAAAGGTTCAATCGGTGTCATAGGAGGCTCTTATTGAAACTCACTCCGAGAAATAAGGGCTTTATGGTAGAGCTAAAAAGAGGAAGGCCATTTCACTAAATACTCCTAAAGAGCTCCCGTGGAACAATTTTGATTTCGGAGTTAGCATCATCCTCACTAAGGAAGAAAAAACCAAGGTGAAGATATACTTGACACAAGATTGGTTGTCAAAGAGTGAATGTTCAACTTGATCTTATTAGTTGGGATTGATAATCAACTCAACACATTTAAGTATGACGACTACTAATATTGGTGAGGGTAATATGCATCTTTTCATTATGAAAAACACTACATGCACTTGGCATTAGACATATATGATGAGTCAATCCTATTGTACCCTCCAAAAAGAATGTCATGAATCAGAGCTTGCTTGAGCTAAATTGAGGGAAAAGACGCAAACATAAACTTGGTTAGTCAAGGAATTATGAATTGATACGATGGCTTTGAAGGAAATGACTGTTAATATGTAGATCGTGATTTCAAAAAAGATCAGAGAAACAGTAGACACTCAAAAGAAGATGAAGGAATTGGAGGTTGACAAGAAATGCTAGAAAAAGAACTACTGAGAGTCATTGAGCTTTGAAAGAATACAAGCTGTATGTTGCTTCAGTCTTGAATCATAACAGTAAGATGAAGGAGAAAATCCATCTAAGAGATTTTGAAATTGGATAATTAGTGAGAGGGTGATATAGAGTTATGAACTGGTAAAAAGCTTACAATTTGAGGTAGTAAATTTAAAAATGCAACTCGAAGGTCGGTAAATTAAAGGTGAACTCCTTAACTCCCTTACGCAATCTTTAGCATATTATGATATCTTGATGGATTATTATGTGCATGCATTAAAATCTTGGTAAAGAAAAGTGTTTTGGGTCATAAATGGGAGGATATTAATTATGTATTGAATTTTGTCAATGAGCCCGACACATCAGAGATTAAGGATGATGCGACATTCAAAACTACTTTAGTTTTTTTTTTTATCTTGCTTTGCTTCAAGTTTTTATAAAGGATGATGTAATTGTTCTCAATACATGAATGATGTTTTTGTACAAGTTCATGAGTCCATTGTTCGTTGACTATTTACTTTTTTCCTTTAAAGACAGTTGTTCCATGCTCAAATACTTAAATTGTCATAATAATTACATTTTTTTTATATTCTCGCTTATGTCCCTAGGTTTGGGTAGGATATAAAGGGAGTTTTGAGTTCACGCACACTTTTATTCTTATTTGTGTCTATTTTCTCAGAGTGCACTCGTTCATGATGATTTTTCCTTATGTGTCCAAGCACTTGGAACCGCCACCATAGCTTATTTTTAGGATTCACTCCCATAGAGGAGAAAACTATTGAAATAGAGAAGTGTAGCGCAGAGCATTTGAAAGCAGAGTCTACGTCCAGATCTACCTTGAGCACTCATGTCCTGGTAGAGTTGCAGGCAATGAGTGTCTACAATGATTTAATGACAGCTAGCCCCAAATGAAGAGGCACCAAACATTTTTGTGGAGGTGAATTATGTTGTTATTATGATTAGTTCAAACTTAGTACTAGTTTCACTTTATGCGAGAAGCTGTCAGAGGTGTGAATTTCTATGATTTAGTGATCGCCCAAGTTCAACTTAACTTGAAAGCTATTTTAATGCACATGATTTTGTTCTTGAAAATTTTGAAGTTGTTATGGCCTATGAACATCTTTGGAAGCATAATTCAACTAAAAATTTATGTTGGCGGCAAAATTTTCTTTTCTCTTCTCAAGTTTTTTGGTCTAGAAAATAAGGTATGGGATTGGAAGCAAACATTTGACATTGTTAAGAATAATGGCAAGTGGGAGATCCTTACCTAGCCCAATCTTTACATGGATATGAAAGCACCATGTATCTTCAATCTACCCATGATGGAGACATTCAATTATGATTGTCTTAAGGGACAAACATTAAATGTGAAAGCATTCACTACGACCTGATAGCTAAATATGATGTCATTGTGCCATGAAGTTATTTTAAAGTTGTGTTTGTTGTTTCTCAGAAAGTGTCAAGGTCTCCCTTTGAGTTTTCAATAAAATTAGGATCACAGGCGCCTGTAGACATAAAAGGTGGCATTAATGTTGGATCCTTAGAGTCTAACCAATCTTGTCATTCTTGATGAGGAAGAGAATGATGAAGATCATGTTCCCTTATCCCAACTTGAAAGATTTGTTCATGTGAAGGAGCATATTGCCCTCAAGCTAAGTGAGTGGTTGACAGTTTCTCAAGCTTATGATCAGACCGAGCCGATAAATGCAAAGTTGTAGTAATAAAAGGGTCTTTATAATGATTCATGCAAAAAAAATGAAAGGTGGAGAAGAGAATGAAGAGTGCAAAAGTCAATATTGCATCTTCTAAGAGGGTTTTGTCCCTAGAGGACTTTGACATAAGTGGTAGTATGACTCTAATAAATAATAAAAATATCCAGGGTGTTGGTCCACTTTACTCGGGACTGAATGTGCAAGGAAGGGTACTCTAGTGTCCCTTACCTTTTGGGTTAAGTTATCAGCTTTGAATGTTTGAGAGAAAAGAAATTTGTTGCAAAAAAGACAGAACTCCATTTTACATGAATGAAGAGTATGAGGGTCTTCTAGCAGCAGGGGGCTATACAATGTATAAGTCATATTTCTAGTTTCTTCGAGACTTTGAGAAACTTTAGAAGACCCATTTTGAGATAGAAAAGATGGTGGTGGCCCTTGATAAAGAAAATGCAGAGTTATAGACGAGGTTCACTGATGATGCACGCCGGCTTAAAATTATGAGAAGTTGCTAAGATAATTGGAACGAGAGAAGACCTGACTACAAGAAGGATGAAAGATAGTAAACTGCAGATAATCATCCTAACATACGAGCCATCTCGATTAGTGAGACAAAAAGAGAAGGATCAGCTTGCCCTGGGTGAATAAAAGAAGCATTCCGGTGTTCTTGTCCATAAATATGTAAAATTGTTTGAAGCACTAAATGCTCAGTTTACTGCATCTGAATAATGAGTAGACACCGATCAGATAGTAACGAGAGAGCATCATAATGAATTTATCAAACCAAAAAAAAGTTGTTCGAAGGCATGAAGGCTCTATAAGAGTTTTGATGAGTTGTTAGGTTTTATTGAGTATCAACAACTTTTATCTAAGAATTACTAAAATTTTTTTGAGTTTGTCCAAAAACTCTAGTTAATCCCTAGGTATTGTCCCCCTAACATTATAATATAAAAACGAACCACTCAATAGTATAACAAATACTACATAAATTAACTACTCAAATAAATTAAAGGAGCCATCAATAACATTATATTAACACTTTATGACAATAAGTTACTTGATAGATTATTTCAAACTCAAATGATAGCTTTTTATATCAAAAAGAATTATAGCCATGATAATGCACTACTTGGAGCCTAAATTAGGTGATCATAAACTACATCAAATTAATCGAATGTTAGCATTAATTTTCTTCTCTTATGAGTGAGTACAATCATTGCCTCCTTTGATGTCATCAATCTAAATATAATATAAAGAGAGCAAAGAAGGCTCTAAAAAGATTTGAATTTAGTTCAAGGAAGGCTCTAATTCTAATTTGGCATACAAGATTGTACCCCAAGTATGAAACAAATGTTTGATCTTTGTTCAAATGTGTATAGAACATTTAATATAGTGCTCAAATCTTATTCATTTTCAAACTAATGTTCTCTTACTATGTCATTCCCATCACAACTATAAATATATGATTGCATTTGGGCTTCCATAACTAAAAAATAAACATACTAGCATTTGCTCATTTGAAGGAACAGAAGGTCACTAGAAAGCGAAGAACCATACAATTTCAAACAGTTATCTCCACTTTGGACTTTGCCTCCTTCAATAGCCAGTATCATACAACTTATTCAATTATAGATACATGGCCGAGTCAAAATCTAAGGTGAAGATAACTGTTTGATATTAAAAACTTCTAGAGCAACTTCTTATATTTTATTTCTCTTTTTCTCTCATTTCATAGTCTTGCAAGAAAAATCTTTACATAACTCACATATAAATATGAATCCAACACATTATTTATGTTATAAATTTAAGTATTTGAGATAATAACACTCAATAACTCATTTTAACCCAACATGAAGAAGCTCGGCTTTGTAAAACCGGCCAACGGTATTATCGTAACCTACTATAGAAGCATTTCAATACATACCCCACCCAATTCTCATGTATTTACATATCATTTCTCTTTATACATTTATAACACACAAATCTTACCACTATTTTAACTCTTCAAAGGTGAAATAATTTTCATGCATAGAAAATGTGATACATAAATAAAAAATTGAAGTATAGGTGTTCGATATGTAAGTACATAGAAATTGAGCGGTATGTATATGAATACCTTCCAAAAAGACCACAAACCGCACAAAAAATTGAAATGTTGGAACTTTTTACTGTCGAACTTAGTGCTGTGCAATTTCGCTTAGCATATGACTTTCAAACATGTCTTAGATCCTCCTGCAAGTACTATATCAATTGGAGTTTTAAGTTACTCATTTCATCACAGCATTTCACTTTAAATGCTTACAGTCCAGTTTTCAAGAGAAATCCAGCCATACAGGAAGCACAAATTCATCAATACAGCTGATCCAATCTGCAAATATCATCTAAACAAAAAATAAAAAACAATTTTGTCACTAATTTACAACATCATAACAATATAATTAACCTTCCTATTTACAAGTGCCTAATCTAACATTCCTTCAACATCAACATTTGGTTCATAACTAAGCTGGCTCGCAAGGCCGAGCTTCCCATAGCAAGCTCAATGCCCGGAGCCGTTGGAAATAATCGCCCAATGCGAGCAATCCGCGAGCGACCTGTCGAGTGGTCAGAATCTTGTACATTTGCTGCATGGTCTGTTGTCTCAGATGATCAGCCTGTTGTATGGTAGTACAACATAAAGAGTTAGTGAACCAAGGCAATGGTTATAGGATTGGAAGACTGACATGCATACCGCCAAATTTCTATGTATTCACAAATTTGACAACTAGAACTTCTATTTTTGCATACATACCACCTTATCTATGCATGAAAAGACGTAGTTCACTTATTTTTAAGGTTAAAATGGTGGTATTTTTGAAGTTATATGAAGTATTTGGGTGGTATCAATGTAAAAAAGCAAAGTTTAGGTGTTAGATATGTAAATACATAGGAATTGGGTGGTATGTATGGAAATGCCCCTTAAGATTTTAGTCTTCTAGGTTGCATGAGCTTTTTTTTAACGCAGTCAATAAGCAGCTTTGTTAGAGAAGTGTTTAAAACTTGTATAGTTTTAGTATTGTTTACACCTGAGAAAATTACAAGCTGGCTTATACCTAGAAAAGTGCAATTAAAAAGATCACTACCAAATATTGCTTTCTCATTGTAGCACATATATTATCAACTTCATCACTTGCAGTGATGCCACTGAAAAATTGAATCAAATTTCAAATCTCAATTCACGCAAGTATTCAACCTTTAAACATCTGAAATCGAGTTCGAGAACACTCAGAACATCATTTTTAGGAAATCTTAGTCAAAACATGCATCTCGATGAGATGAATATGATGAGTCCAAAATCACTCGATTATAATATCATCAAGGTAAGATTTCTAAAATATATAAAATGATAGAGAAGGAACAATGCAAACTATTTGATGAACTGTTTTTATTATTCGTCAAAACAATTAGAATAACACCTCCATAAATATATAAATAGGTCCTACTTAACATTTTATAGCTCTATCTAACAACAACTACCACATGCGACCAACCACCGCTGCTGAATGATAACACCAATGCCGAGCAACGGCGACGTCCTTCATCAAACTTCTCTTCACAANAAAACAATTAGAATAACACCTCCATAAATATATAAATAGGTCCTACTTAACATATTCAAGAGGGCGTGTGGAAACTCAAAGAATTTTATAGCTCTATCTACCAACAACTACCACCTGCGACTGACCACCGCTGCTGAATGATAACACCAATGCCGAGCAACGGCGACATCCTTCATCAAACTTCTCTTCACAAAATTATTAAGCTGGATATACTAGTCCTTGAAAAAGCCTCTTGAAAAAGCTGATTTTGAACGAACAGCATTGTCCTAGTCCTTACATGAAATTTTATGTTCGTTCAAAGTCCCAATTCATCTTGAAAAAGCCTCTCTTGTCCCCTACTGCCAACCTCATCACCCAAAGAGATTACCCTAGCTTTTGAGTTTTAATTTTTTTCAAATTTAACTAGCATTAACACTGTACTGGTAAAATGAAATTGCATCAATACAGATTTAATTTATTGGTTATATTAAAATATTAGTAGATTTATTTTGCTGCNCCAACCTCATCACCCAAAGAGATTACCCTAGCTTTTGAGTTTTAATTTTTTTCAAATTTAACTAGTATTAACACTGTACTGGTAAAATGAAATTGCATCAATACAGATTTAATTTATAGGTTAAATTAAAATATTAGTAGATTTATTTCACAGCTAATCAAGCACAAAAAAAATTATTTCACTATATTTATTTTACAAGCAACCAGACAGAATAGCGAAATTAAAATCCATTGTATTCAGTTTGCATTCTAAATACTTGCAACCCAAAAAAATCCTATATAAAATTATTACACCTATATTAACAAGAACTTGGGCAGTTATTCTGGTTGATGCTGGAAGTCAAGCGCCCGTGTTGATCCCAGTTCAACTATTTCAAGTTACTCATATATATATATATATAGAAACTACACCGATGAAATAAGAAATATAAATATGTTTCAAATAGTTGATTAATGAAGCAAATCGATTCAGCCCAATCCTTAAAAGTATGATATGAAGTACAAAATAAGAGGAGAAATAACTAACAAGCATATATCATGTTCTCTTCTCTAAGCTAAGGAGGGTGGTGAAGAACTCACAATATTTTGAGAAATTTAACTAGAGAGAAAGCAAATGAGAAAAGAGAAAAATTTCTCCATCATAAAAACTCCAAATACATAAGTTGAAGAATCCGTTAGTTTTCTCACTTTGATGATCTATACTTGCGGTTTTGTGTTGCTATCTTCCCTTGCAGCAGTAATAAGGAATCACATATCCCCTCCATCCGAGCTCTTCCTTTCACAATCTTGAGAAGAAGAAACTGAAACACTTGATCGAATTTCTTTTCCTTGCCCTCTAATCCGCTCTGTACAAAGAGAAGCCGTTGAGCTGGCTCCCAAACAATAGCTTAAGAACTAGGACTTTGGGTAACAAGGGAATTACTAAAATGGCCTTCCAATTTGATGTAATTTCTTAAAAAAAATGGCGGTTTTGCAGCTTCTGCGGTTCGTATCTTCTACGCAGCTTCGCCCCGACCTCTTCGACTCGTCTTTTTTGCCCTCTGCCCGACTTGGCAGGGGTTCTCCTTGCTTTGATGGAGCTTCCTTCTTCTTCGATGGAACCTGGCAAAACCTCCTTTGCCCACGTGGCGTGCAATCCTCAGGAGAGAACGGTTATCTTCCCCTCAAGTTATAAGAAGTATCGTGATGGTACACGTGACTGCACCTTTATTAAGAATGCAAACATGAAAAGTGGGAAGACAACACTTTTTTTCTTTGAGTAAGACATTTCAAACCTAACTGACAAATTCAAGTTTGCTCTTATTGGAAAATTTTAGTGGGAAAACCCACCTATGAAAATTATCATGAAAAGTTTTGATGATTTCAAATTAGCAGGAAAGTGGAAGGCGAGACTCATGGATAATAGACATGTATTGATTCAGTTAAGCGTGCCTGAAGACTACATTTGAATTTTCTCCAAAAAAATATCTTAGCATTGTTAGTAAACCAATAAAACTACTCAAGTTGTCTTCGAATTTTGACCCCAATCATGAACCTCCTACTGTACCAGTATGGTTTAAGCTACCTGGTCTCAAGCTTCACTTTCTTCTTCATCAGGTTCTTTACTCTATTGGTATCATACTTGGGGACCCTATGAAGCTATATCTACCAACTTTCAACCTTACCAGACCTTCTGTGACCAGAATACTTGTGGAAAGAGATATTACTTTATCTAATGTTACTGAAGTCTGGTTGGACACAACTCATCATGAATATTGACAACAAATCGTCATGAAGCATAGAACTTCTTATTGTTCTCATTGTAAGATGTTTGGGCATACCCTTGATAAATGCCATAAGCTTCATCCTAATTTGAAATCTAAAAATCAAATGAATAAGGATGAATCTAAGGATATATCTGTTCCACCTGGAGAGAAACATGACATAATTTGGTGTCTGATTCTATTACCCCTGTGAACCCTCTCCCTGAAAATACTGTTTTTGCGATCGATGAGAAGCTAGATGACCCTGCTGAGAAACCTACATTTTTAAACCATATTGAAAACAGTACTGAAGGGCCTCTACCTATATAGACTGATAGTCAAGAAAACCTTGTAGCTCCCCATATTCAGGAAGTATCAGAGGTAGAGGCGACAACTCTTACCTCACATACATTTGAACCTCTTGTGGGCACAACTGTTGGCAATCTTTCTACTGCAACACTACCATCTCATCCGAATGAGCAACAACCTTTGGATAAGGAATGACAAGTCTACACTTCCAGGAGGAAGAAGAAGAATAGAGATCTACTTGAGCTAATGCATCTAATGGATGATACTTTGGTTACTTCGGGCAATGATACACATCTCACCAATTTGTTAGTTGATTCCCTTCCGAGAATTAAAGGCAGAGGCAAAATTAAATTAGGTAGACCCGATTGATCTTATATGTACCATCTTCTTTTGGGTTTCTAATTTTCTTTTCTCTTTTTGTTTGTGTTGTACCGTGTGGGTTGAGTGCCTATTTGGGCCAACTCATACAACTTATATGCACCATTTTCTCTTTAATATAATTGCCCTTAGGCTTTATATCTTACTGTAAGCAGATGCTAAAGAGTAGAAGATTTTCATGTTGAACAGATGTAATTTAAACCTCAAAAGCTTTATCCAAACAGGAATGATAGGGGGCTCCGCTTTTGGATCAAAACCAACAGTCCACTTCAGAATTTTCATAAAACGATTGTCAATCTTGATAGTTTTTCGAAGAAAATGCGAGTGTAACCGACATCATGAGATAACTGAATAAGTATATGTCTACCGTCAAGTAGTCTAATGTTCCAACTCCCAAATAGTTTCATAGTATCAAACTCATTCCTAATAATCTTCAATTTTAGGTGACCATAAAGGAATTTTCCCATTAGAGAGAAGCGCCAAGAGGACACGAGAGTGTCGGTTTCAACCTCTGTGAGTATTAGTGCAGGCTTCCCATTTTTTTTTCAAGTTTTTTAATAAATGTGTGATCACCTCCACCTTCAAGAGCCTCATGAAAAGATTCTGTAACATTGCAGGACTTACCGATAGCAAAATCAGACGCTGAACCTGAAGGTGGGGCATGAGCAGGAAAGTCGTCGGCAAGAGCATTTGCATAGAAACGGAGCGTCGAGGCCATCTCCCTCACAAGACAGGAGAGAAATAGTCTGGTGGGCAGGAAGAGCAGACAAACGAACGGGAACCTTCTGCCTGGCAGGAAGCGAGCATAAGGCGCGCCCATCTGCGAACAGAAAAGTAGACAGAACCTCAGCTCGAGGAAACCGCGCCGAAGCCCTTCGTCGAAGACCGCAGAGGCCTTCCTCGTCGCCATTGAGTGCGGTAAGTTCGAAACTGCAGCTTGAAATCTCGAAAAGGGACATCGTCGAAGCCATTCGTTGAAGATGACGAACGCAGAGACCTTTGTTGTCGTCGTGTGGGAAGTTCGTCAAGCATGAGAGAAAAGATTTACGACTGACCGAAGGANACCCTAGCAACCCTTATCGAAGATCATTACTTCGGCGTCGTCGGCTCACGACTTCGAAGTCGACTGCTGATCTCATCTCTTCGTCTCTGTTCGAAGCCGACAAAACGCATCTCGTCGTCTCTTTTGAAGCCGACAAATCGTATCTTGTCGCCTCTGTTCGAAGCCGACAGATCGCATCACGTCTTCCTCTTTCCTCCTTCGTCTTCCTCCTCACAGAAACCGACATCTCGCGTTCGCGTCGTCAATTGCAGCGGATCTGTGCCGATCAACCTAAAGAAATGACTTTAGGACGTTCCTACGCCGCTGCCCTCGCCAGTGATAACCCCGTTTCCGCCCCTCTTTCGAAGATGTTTCCACAACGATACCACGACAATTTTGGCTCTTGGCATTGACACCAGATTTCTCAAAAAAACTTCATGTAAAAACGACAAACCTGCAATCTTTCTCACTGAGGCAGTGATCTTCACCCTAGCTGTGCCCTGCCGACTGTTCTTAGTAGGTAAGTGACCGACGACTTATATATGGTTCTCACTCACTCCCCGGCAACGGCGCCAAAAACTTGACCGGCGACTTTATATATGCTTAAAAAATGCTGCTAAAAGATTTAATTCCTCAGCAACTGCACCAAAAACTTAATAACAATTATAGATTCGATAAAGATGTATATATAAAATATTCAATAATGGTAAAGTCACACTTATCAATGCAAGTATACGGATAAAGATGTATATATAAAATATTCAATAATGGTAAAGTCACACTTATCAATGCAAGTATACGATAAATATGGACATAATAAATATTCAATAATTGTAAAGTCACACTTATCAACGCAAGTATACATATCGCAATATGGACGTAATAAATATTCAATAATTGTAAAGTCACACTTATCAACGCAAGTATACGTATAGATGGACGTAATAAATATTCAATAATTGTAAAGTCACACTTATCAACGCAAGTATACGTATCGATCAGATTTAATTCCTCAGCAACTGCACCAAAACTTAATAACAGTTATAGATTCGATAAAGATTTACTCACTCAATCACTCCCTGACAACGGCGCCAAAAACTTGACAGTGACTTTTTATATGCTTAAAATATAAGATAAATATGGATGAAACGGCGCCAAAAACTTCACAGCGACTTTATATATGCTTAAAATATAAGATAAATATGGACAGATTTAATACTGCTGCTAAAAGATTTAATTCCTCAGCAACTGTACCAAAACTTAATTACAGTTATGGATTCGATAAAGATGGATGTATATAATTCAGCAACTGCACCAAAAACTTAATAGCAGTTATAGAGTCGATAAAGATGTATGTATAAAAATATTCAATAATTGTAAAGTCACACTTATCAACGCAAGTATACGTATCACTCAAGTAATATAGGGCTCTAATAGAGTCGCCAAAAACTTGATAACAGTTATAGATTTGATAAAGATGTGTATAAAATATTCAATAATTGTGCAAAGTCACATTTATCAACGCAAGTATACGTATCGCTCAAGTAATATAGGGCTCTAATGGAGTCCAATATATCGATCCCACAGGGAGTAGTTTAGAATTACGAACTAAGATTTTAGAAAATCAATACTTTAATCAAAACAACGAAGTTCAATTTGCTTATTTGTCACTAATAGGCAATTGAAATAAATAGATAATTTTAATAACTAATAAATAATTAATGATAATCACTAATAGACAATTGAAATAAATAGGTAATTTTAATAACAATTAAATAACTAATGATACTGAGGGGGTTAAAATAGACAATTGAAATAAATATGTAATTTTCTTAATAACTCATAAATAACTAATTATGCTAATGAGGGTTTAATTGAAATAAATATGTAATTTTAATAATTATTAAATAATTAATTATACTAATGAAGGTTCGACGTGATGTTCAATATATTAAGAAAAAACTAATAAAAAACTAAAGATAGAAAGTAGGGTTTAATTTGTGATATTCAATATATAAGAAAGAATCCTTCTCCTTGTCAAGAAATTATAGTGAATGGATAAAGTGAATTAGTTCAAATTATATTGCATGGATAAAGTGAATTAGTTCAATTTAGATTGTGTCAAATAGGAGCATACCTATTCTTTACCAAATTATAGTGAATGGATAAAATGAATTAGTTCAAATTATATTGTGCTCCTTCTCCTTGTCAAGAAATTAAAGTGAATGGATAAAGTGAATTAGTTCAATTTATATTGTGTCAAATAGGAGCATACATATTCTTCACCCTTTGGTCCAGACATAAAGAACATTGACTAATCCTACGCTTGCTTACTGAATCTGCGGTTAGACTGGGAGGATACCGGCTCTCACTTCGGAGCTCCCATGTTCCCCACACATGAGGGCTAACATACACATCAGCACCCAAACGATAGGACCGAATTGGGGATTTTAGTCTGTCAATTCTACGGCTAGGCTGGGAAGATACCGGCTCTCACTTCGGAGCTCCCACGTTCCCCTCACCTGCACTGAATCTGCGGCTAGGCTGGGAGGATAACGGCTCTCACTTAGGAGCTCCCACGTTCCCCTGGCCTGAGCTGAATATGTGGCTAGGTTGGGAGGATACCGGCTCTCACTTCAGAGCTCCCACGTTCCCCTCACCTGATGGCTAAATACACTTCAGCACCCAAACGATAGGACCGAATTGGGGATTTTAGTCTGTCACTCTAAAATCTATAATTCTACGCCACACTTCAGCACCCAAACGATAGGACCGAATTAGGGATTTTAGTCTGTCACTCTAAAATCTCTAATTCTACGCCCGATAATATTATTTTTATTTGCACCCAACTTCCAAGGGCTTTGATCTCCCTGAATCTTGGATGTAATATTCACTTTAGTTGTAAAACTCATCATATTTTAACAAATCAATTGACCCGATTGAAAGTAAATTAAGATCGAAGTGAAAAGATCATCACAATTTCTTAAACATTTTTATGGCTTCACTAATTCAAATCACCATTTCACAAATCTAGAGACAAAGAGAAAGACAGAAAAAACTACTCAGATCTCATGGGAAAAACACAAAAAACTCGGAATTCATATATAAAATTAAAGTCATACAAACTATAACAAGTAAATAACTTATCTCTAGTTTCTCCCCAAGAACACTCCTCGAAGTTCCTCTGAATCTCTTCCTTTCTTTACAACACACAGAATTCCTCTTCGAAGTAGCAAAGAGGAAGAAATCTCTCACTTTCCCTCTACTCTTACAATCTCTCGAAGAATTCCTCACAATATTGGAACTCTAGTAAATTCTCTATACACTAATGAAACCTCTCTAACCTTCGGGACCTTTCTAACATCTAGGACCTCTCTAATTTTCGACCAAAATCTTCTTTTAAAATTGTGGATGAGCTTTCCCCAAGAGTTGCCTAAGCATCCCTTCAAAATTTGGCCTTATCCAAAGCTTGAGTAGGCATAACCGTCGATCTCGCCGTCAGCGGGCTTTTGAAGAATTTTGTCCTGTAGCCTCGGAAAAAACTCGCCATCGGCGGCCTAGTTCAAATTTTCACATTTTGGTCTTTTTCGCTTCAAATTCGCTTCTTTTTGCATCTTTTTGCTCCAATGACCCTAATTCATCATTCCTGCAACAAAACATAAAAAATATCTTTCTTTAAAGTGCAATATCATTAAAAACAGTATAAAATAGATATGAAAATATCAGCATATTTTCCTTTGGTCAGTAAGTTTCTTTATGGAAACCCTAAACTTGAGCTAATTCGAAAGGACTTTGAGCAAATGAAGTTGAAAGGGAGTTGGAAAATCGGTAAATTGGATGATCGTCACATTTTTATTCGATTATCAAATGACGAAGACTAAACACATTTGTTTGCGAGAAGAGTTCTTCGAATAGAAAACCAGGTGATGAAGATTTTAAAATGGACGGTGGATTTTGACCCTCGTACTGAACCTCCTACCATTCTTGTTTGGCTGCGCTTCCCAGGTTTGAAGATCCACCTTTTTGATCAAGAGCTTCGCTTCACTGTAGTGATGATTTACGATAAACCCCCCAAAGCTGACACACCTACAGTGAATCTGACTCAGCCTTCAGAAGCCAGAATTTTGATAGAAAGAGATATTATTTTCCCTTTTTCGGGAGAAATATGAATTGACATAATATCAGAGATTTTGACAGCAAGCAGAACTTGAACAGATACTACTTTATCGTACCCACAGCCGTATTCGCCTTCTCAATGTTATCAGTTGCATCCAAATTTAAAAACTTCAAGTAAAAACGCTTCTGGATCTGCCCCACCTCATAGTTGTCCTTCCTCCGCTCCTGAGTGCATTCCACAGACTATTAAAACACTGGTTGACACGATGCTACCTACCCCTTCCACTACCGGAGAAAATACTGTCTCTGTTCTTCCGACTGATATATTGGCAAATTGTTTACTTGGGTCCGATAATCAGGATAGTATTGAAGCTCCACATCCCCAGGATACATCAGGTGTTGAAGAGACATGCTTACCACCTCTTCAAAATCAGAATGTTGTTACTGATAGTCAGGAATTGAGGGTTCATTCTCTCCTACATGCCCAATAATCTGGTGACCACACCGATCAGATGAGCCAGTCCTCGGATGAGGAATGACAGGTATACACATCTAGAAAGAAAAAGAAGAATTGAGACACACATCTTGGAAACTTAATGGATGATACTCTAGCAACTTCGGGTAATAGAACGACACTCAGCAATTTGTTAGCTGTCTCCGCTCCTAGAACCAGAGGCAGATGCAAGGCCAAACTGGCTCGTGCCTAGCAGCTTATTTCCTGCAAGTTTTATTTTTTTGTATTTTATTTATGTTTCATCCATTTAGGATGCTAGTGTCTGATGTATCGTATTGGTAGGACATATTGTTTTGGGTCATCTCATACAACCTCTATATATCTTTTCTATTTCAATAAAATTAGTCATTAGGTGTTTACAATATNATATATATATAAGAAAACCCAAGGGCTAGTATATTAAAAGAAAGAAATATACAGATAGATTGTATGAGAGGGCCCAAGTATGACACATTACCCTCACATTAAGCATCACATACAAATAATTTCAGAAAAGAAAAATACAGTAAAATATAAGGGAGCCCAAAAATCAAAAGTGACAAAACACGTAGTATCAAATAGCTAAAGAGCGACCCAATTTTACCCTGTCGCTGCCTTTAGTTCTAGGAAAGGAGCCAACTAACAAATTGGTAAGATGAGTATCATTGCCAGTAGTAACCAATGTATCGTCCAATAAGTTCCTGAGCTCGAGTTGGCCTCCATTCATCTTCTTCCTCCTGGAATAAACTTGTCATTCCTCATCCGAAGACCGACTCATCTGATAAACGAATTGACCTAAAGTGTGTCGAATATGTGTAAGTTACTGAACATTGGAAGCATCTACTTGTTGTACAAGTTGATCTTTTATCTCTCGTGTGTCTTGACATGTAAGTGATCATTCTTCAATAATAATGAGTGGAATATACATTTTTGGATCAATACTAGTAGTATGGGGAGATGTTTCATGAGACTCCAGAGTATCATGCTCCAATCCAGCAGCTCGAAGAGAGTGTTCAAAAGCAGGAGCATCCAGGGGTAGAACAGCTTGGGTATGATGTTCTTCATCTGAGACGGCAAAGTTTTGAGTAGGAGGGTCATCAGAAAATTTCCCATCAGGAATAATGTCATTCAGATGAGCAGAGGTATATGCGGTGTTGGAAAGAGGGTCTGGTTGCACCTTCTCAGCAGGGATGGTAGGTGGCAAGAAGTCCACCCCCAATTAAGTATGAATAGATTTTTGATTATGTTGCTTATCTTTAGCAATATCTCGCCTTAAATGAGGATGCAAGCGATAACAAATAGCAGAATCATGGCCAAACATATTACAATGAGATAAATACAGAGAGTGTGGTTCTAATTCAACCTTTTGCCGATACCCGTTGTGAATGAATCCAATCCATACCTCATTCAGAGCTGGTTGGGTGATATCTCTCTCAACTAACACACAAGCCACAAAGAGTCTGGTGAAAGCAAACGTAGGACTATCAACCTTAAGAGACATATTGTAAGCAGTTGCTAAAAAGTAGAGAATTTCAAAGTTGAACAAGTGTATTTTTAATTCCGGAAACTTTATTCACATATAAATGATAGGGGACACCGTTTTTGCATCAAAGTCGACAGTTCACTTGAGGATTTTCATAAAATGATTGTCAATCTTAATTAACTTTCGAGAAAAAAATACGAGTGCAATCCGCATCGTGAGATAACTAAATAAGTATATGTCGGTCGTCAAGTAAGCCAATATTTCAACTACCCAATAGCTTTATAACATCAAAATCTTTCCGAATAATCTCAAGTTTAGGGTGACCATAAATGAATTTCCCTACTATAGCAAAAAGCCAAGAAGACGCAAGAATACTGGTTTCAACCTCGGAGAGAAAAAGAGTAGGTTTCCCATTTTTTTACCAAGCTTTTTAATGAAAGTGTGATCACCACCACCTTCAAAAGTCTCATGAAAGGATTGTGAAACGATGTAGGACTTACCGATACCAAAACCAAGCTCTGAACGTGAAATAGGGGCACGAGTAGAATTTTCGCAGGAAAGTGCAGTGCATAAGAACGGAGCGTCGAGGCCATCTCCACCAGGCAAGATACGACCCGAGTTTGGAGCGGCGAAAGAGCAAAATCCGAAGGAGGATCAGGGGAAGCCCTTCAAAGTCAAGCAGAGGAAGACGTAACAAAAAAGCCGCACCCGGCTCGTAACAGGCTCAACTCGACGAAAATGACGGAACAGAGGAGCCCAAGCCCTTCGTCGTCGGGAGCGTCAGGAGGAGGATACAGCGTGCGAAAAAGCCAAAGGAGAGAAGCCCTTCGTCGTCGGGCAGGACGAAACGATGATGCAAAAGCGTCAGGAGGAGGCACGCCGAGATCTATGGATTGAAAGCCGAAGGATTCAATGGAGAATCGCCATCGGGCGAAACCCTAGCAAAGTTAAGTTAAACATATATGTTAAATGCTAACACATAATATGCCTGTATACATACATACATATATATATATATATATATA
>JXCR01048781.1:410311-433793 GCA_002079205.1 Phalaenopsis hybrid cultivar | reverse complement strand
ATACATATATATATATATATATATATATATATATATATATATATATATATATATATATATATATATATAGATAGATAGATAGATAGATAGATAGATAGATAGGCAAATACTGATATAGAACCTAACAATAACAATAATCTAGAAAAATTGGAATGCCAAGCCTGCAAGTGAGCCCTAGATTCCATTAACATCAATATTAACTTGAAAATTAGACAGGGGAAAAACTAATGAAGATTTACAGACCCTACCACTCAATTTCTATGTATTTACATATCTAACACCTAAACTTCAATTTTTGCATACAATCCACTTTACCTACGTATGAAAAGATGTATCTCATTTTTTAGAAGTTAAAATGGTGGCATTTTTTATGTGATATCAAAAATTTGGGTGGTATAAATGTAAAAAATGATACTAACAATTGCAGTTTCACAAAAAGGCAATGCGCAATCAAGAGCACAACAAAGATCTTCCAAAAATACGGGAGGAGAGTTTAAACCTGGTTCACAAAGCCTATTAGGGCATCCAGCTGACCCATCGCATTTGCCATTTGCCCCATATAATTCTCCATATAATTCTCTGTACCGGAAGAACCCAGCGGTTCTCTTGTCAGTATCTCAGCAAGCGTTTGTTGAAGCTTATCCAATCCTTGTGAAAGTGCATCTTCAGCTTGCTGAGATGATTGCTGCAGGTTATACACAGCAACTACCTGCTGCTCCGTTAAAGGGTCAAACTGTGGTGTTAGAACCTGCATAAAAATACAGCATTGAAAGAGAAAACTTTATTTCCTTTTTCATTAAATACACTTGACAAATGTAATGTCCAAGACTATAGGCAATGGAAATAATCACAGAAAAATGAATAGAAAGCATGATATATAAATTGACTCCAACACTTAAAATAAAAACTGATATCTTATATACTGTTTTATCTTCTATTAATCTGAAACCTTTCAAAATAAAAAGTTAATGGAAAAAGAAGTAGCCCCAGTTGTGTATAACATTATACTTCTTTTTTTCTTTTACCATTTTTCGGTCTTGGCATTTTTATCCAATCCTCATATCCTAACCCCAGTCCCCATTTATTTCCACATCTGATTTACAAAGATCAACCAACATGAAGAATGAGAACTTTAACTGAGTAGATTCAGAGACATTTTTCAACGTAGAGCTTATACTAATCCTAACTATTTCAGAATAACAACTTTAACAGGATGTTTCTTAAATACAATTACAATAGCAGTAAAGAAGAAAGGTAGGCAGGTAAAAAACTAGAAATATCAAAATGGCAATCAGTGAACTTATTGATTAGGTATGAAAACCAATCAGTTTAGAGCAAGTAAAAAAGATCTAGCAGATTATTTCAGAAGCTAAAAACCTGCAAGCTTAACCAGAGTCATTATCTATACAGTGCAAAGGAGTAAGCTCTGTATAGCTGTATACTAGATCACCTTTAAAAGTTCTGAAGGACGAAATCCTCCAATCCAGAGAAAAAAGCGCTCTGATGCTGTCCTCCACAAGCCAGACATTAGATAGAAAACATCAGATTTTGCAGCAATTGCTTTTATACGGAAGAGATCATAATAATGGTTCATTCCACTTTCTACAAGCATCCGAAGTTCTATTTCAGATACATGTGTTTGTAGGACAGCCCTAAGTTCACAAATCTGTCTATTTTGTTCTTCAACCCAATGCCCATATTCCATCTCAAAAGCAGCCACTCCTTCAAAGGAAAAAGGGATGTAAAATTAGAAGAATACCTACACTCTTTGAGAAACTAACCAAAATTTAACTACGGTCATGCCTCCTTAGAGCAAATTTTGAGAATTTTGAAGATCTTGTCCAAGTTTTTTATAAGCAAGAGCTAAGCTTCCTTCAGAAAATTGTCTTTCTTCGCTAACAATCTAACTGAAACACAAGTGTTGTTCGTAAATTAAAAAACCTACTACAAATTTACAAATCTATTTAAATATTTACTCACAGTAGTTGCACCTACAATTCTTATCTATCAAATTGAGAACTTACAACAGAAAACGTAAATCCATTGTATTTCGCAGGATACATTATATTGCACTACAATAGTGGTGGAAAAAAACCAACCAAATCATAATGAAAATGAGTAAACTAGATTTATAAAGGATTGATTTAAAAACAGAATCAAGTTTTTACAATATAAAAAGAGGAAATTACATTGTATGCTCGATACAATAGTATAGGGTTAGAGTTTCCTAATAACAGGACAAGCCTTTAAACAGGCCAAATAAACAAAAGCTCAAATGTTCATAGGCCAATTACAAGAGAATCAAACCAAACCACAAATAGATTTGACTCGAATCCATTTTCAAGCCTTTTTTAGGCAAACTTTTATCCTCGGTAGTATTTCTTTTAAAATCTTTCATCAAAATTATTTGATTATTTTTTTAATATTCTTTTGTATAAAAGTATGTTAAAATCTAAATGTTTGATTAATTTGGATAGGATTACATTCATATTTAAATATTTGGCCTTATCATTATAACCAAAATTTCTATAAATAGAAATACATTTGCATGGTTGAATAATTAGTGTTTATTTGATGGATGTTAGGATCAGGACATTTCTGTGGAAAATATTATAACTCTAAATGAACAACTGTTTAATTAGTCTCCACTAGAATTTATTCTAATCCATAGTCCTACAACTTATCATGCTAGTTGAAAATTACATGCGAGTAACAAGAATGCTACACAAAAAAACATTATGCAAACTATTATATAATCTTGCATTGAATTATTTTTTGCATTTTTGAACTGAACCTGATTTTTGAAGTAAAAAAAAATAAACGCAAGTAAAATGAATGATACACAAAACAAATACTATTTTGACCATCTTGCATTGAGTTATTTTTTGCATATTTTAGTACTAAAGTTGATTTTTAAAGCGAAATAATTTGACTATTTTGTATCAAAAAATACTAATAAATGCTTCAGGTAAACTTTTTGCATATCATTTACATGCCCTGTTGGATTGGACATGCATTTTGCATTATAAATGACCAAGTAAGCCCAAAATAACACTAATGATCATCTTNCCTAAGCCTCACACTCTCTCTATTTATAGAAGCAAGAGAGTGGTAGGTGGGAGGTAGGTGAGCGGTAGGTGACATTTGGTAGGTGAGCGGTACCACATTATAAAAGTGTCATTTTACCTTAGTTCAATAATTGAGGGTCAAAATAACAACAACCAATGCCTATGAACGAAGAAAATCACTGAATGTCACATCAAACTATGAACGGAGCAACTGAAAACGAGAATGTTGAAATAAAATTTCAAAAATACCACTCGTGACATCGATCAGTTAGACCGCCGTTTCAATATATACCTGGTCAGGCGTTGTTCAACTATGGAGTAGAAGATTCTACTTTATAAACATGATGCTATAGGCATATTTTAACGTCAAGTTATTATGAATTTTGTTAGTTACTCATTTTTTTCACAAATTATATCACATAAAGATGTGCCCGCACGAATCTCAAAGTAGATGAGCGATACGAGAAGGAAGTACGATCGATCAGATGAAGCAATAGACAATCATTTCTAGATAAGCGACGACGGAAATCCCTCACTTAAGCGATCGACAGAAAACAACAAACAGAAGTCCCTCGGGACAGTCATCAATCTACAGAACGATCGATGAGGAGCACTCCTCTGGGCCATGAATCGATCAAACAAAGATCTGTCAGATGATCGGTGGCCTTTATCAATCGAATGAGTCCCGGGCTTTATTATATGCAAATAATTTTGTAAATCATCAAAAAAATCTCTCTAAAAGATTAATGATTAGGGGGCTGATATTTATTTTTGTCATGTTAGAATCTAGGTCTATAAATAGGGGTCCATATTATGAATAAAAGGGACAATTTCGGCTGGTCTACTATTACTCCTCTCTCTCTCTCTTATTGCCTCATAATAGAACGTTCCATTCCTTGGAGGCATGCTTCCCAGACAATTTCAGATTCACATTCTTTAAGGTGCGGTAAACGTGGAAACATATCTTTAACAAGAGGAACCCAACAAGAACAACAAGAAGAGTCTAGCCAAAGGAACGAAAGAGAAATAACATGCACCCGAGAGTTCATGGAAGAATTCGTTCAACAAGGATTGCAATACTTAAAAATCCAGATCACCGATCAGCTGTTGAGTCAGTTCGCTGAGATCTTACTAGACGCTAGATGTCAAGGACTTGAAGCACGACATAGTTCATGCCGCTCTAAGACAAGGAGTAAGGTCGGAGAGGTTTCATTTCGACCTTGTGCTTGTAGAACCACAAAACTTGGTCGAGCTATTGGAGATGGTGAACAGATACATCATCGCCTATGAGAATGTTCCCGAGCCCGCGGAGCAAAGACAATAGAAAAGACCTCCACAAGATACGGTTGCACAACCCAGACAAAACACACGACCATCAAACCACCCCCGCTGTGATGGTCACCCTGATAACCACTCCACGTAGCCAGAGGCGGCTGACANGGTCCCGGACTTTATTATATGCAAATAATTTTGTAAATTATCAAAAAAATCTCTCTAAAAGATTAATGATTAAGGGGCTGATATTTATTTTTGTCATGTTAGAATCTAGGTATATAAATAGGGGTCCATATTATGAATAAAAGGGACAATTTCAGCTGGTCTACTATTACCCCTCTCTCTCTCTCTCTCTTATTGCCTCATAATAGAACATTCAATTCCTTGGTGGCGTGCTTCCCAGACAATTTCAGATTCACATTCTTTAAGGTGTGGTAAACGTGGAAACATGTCTCTAACAAGAAGAACCCAACAAGAAGAGTCTAGCCAGAGGAACGAAAGAGAAATAACATGCACCCGAGAGTTCATGGAAGAATTCGTTCAACAAGGATTGCAAGACTTAAAAATCTAGATCACCGATCAGATGTTGAGTCAGTCGCTGAGATCTTACTAGATGCTAGATGTCAAGGACTTGAAGCACGGCATAGTTCATGCCGCGCTAAGACAAGGAGTAAGGTCGAAGAGGTTTCATTTCGACCTTGTGCTTGTAGAACCACAAAGCTTGGCCGAGCTATTGGAGATGGTGAACAGATACATCATCGCCTATGAGAATGTTCCCGAGCCCACCGAGCAAAGACATTAGAAAAGACCTCCACAAGATATTGTTGCACAACCCAGTCAAAACACACGACCATCAAACCACCCCCGCTATGAGGGTGGCCCTGATAACCACTCCACGTAGCCAGAGGCGGCTGACCAAACCCCAGAACCATCGATCATCGTATCACCAGAAGCAACCTCGGTACAACCACCAGGTTCCCCACGAGACACTGCTTAGAGTAACCAAGGCAGAGATAGCATACACCATCCAAAATAAACACTTTTCAGTAAGGCGACATCGATGGGTCGGAGCTTTCCTTCAGGATANCCCCACGAGACACTGCTTAGAGTAACCAAGGCAGAGATAGCATACACCATCCAAAATAAACACTTTTTCAGGAAGGCGGCGTCGATGAGGGTCAGAGCTTTCCTTCGGGATAAAAGGAAGTATTGCAAGTAGCACAGTAACCACTGGAATGACACGAAGGAATGTAGGCATCTGCAAAGCTTGATCGAAGAGCTGATCAAGGAAGGAAAATTGGAAGAATTCGTCGCCTCTGGAGCTGCGACCCAGAGGCAAGGCACGCCTCCCGTGGGAGAACCGATTGAGGGCCTCGTTCGCACTAATGCCATTCACATTGCAGGGTACGTGCTTGCTATCTTTGGAGGAAGCTAGCCACCCAGAAAGGCAAACCGAAAAAGGCACAAAAAAAGAGAGCTCTGCATCACCACCTTCGCTCCGAAGCCCAAGAAGCTTCCACCTATTTTTTTTACTGATGAGGATCTTCCCCAAAAGGGAAATTCATATAATGGTGCTATTGTAATAACTGCTATGATAAGCAATTATCAAGTAAGAAGTATTTTAATTGACACAGGTAGCTCTGTGAATGTATTGTTTAAACNTTCAGGATAAAAGGAAGTATTGCAAGTAGCACAGTAACCACTGGAATGACACGAAGGAATGTAGGCATCTGCGAAGCTTGATCAAAGAGCTGATCAAGGAAGGAAAGTTGAAAGAATTCGTCGACTCTGGAGCTGCGACCCAGAGGCAAAGCATGCCTCCCGTGGGAGGAGCGATTGAGGGCCTCGTTCGCACTAATGCCATTCACATTACAGGGTACGTGCTTGCTATCTTTGGAGGAAACGAGCCACCCAGAAAAGCGAACCGAAAAAGGTAGAAAAAAAGAGAGCTCTGCATCATCACCTTCGCTCCGAAGCCCAAGAAGCTTCCACACCTATTTTTTTTACTGATGAGGATCTTCCACAAAAGGGAAATTCATATAATGATGCTATTGTAATAACTGTTATGATAAGCAATTATCAAGTAAGAAGTATTTTAATTGACACAGGTAGCTCTGTGAATGTACTGTTTAAACAAGTGTTCCATAAGTTGAGCCTTACTGTCGATCGAATGACCACACCAGCCGGTCCGCTGTATGGATTCTCCGACGAGAGGAAGGAGGCACTGGAATGATCGGGCCCTCAATAAGTTGTGTGGAGAACGAGAAACAATTCACCCTTACTAAATAGTTTCTTGTGGTGGATTCGCCTCCTATCTACAACGTCATCTTCGGTCGATCGTTGCTGAACAACTTCAGAGCGGCAGCCTCCACCTACCACGTCGCCATGAAGTATCCTGGAGATAGAGATCATCACGGTCATAGGGGACCTGGAGCAGTTCCTGTCCTGTTAATTAAGAGTCGTAAGCAACACAGAATATGACCCCCTGGATATCCGTATCACAAGGGAGGGTGTCCTCGAAACCAGTAATGCCACTCCCAAAGCCTCGGTGGTTGAGGGAAATCCAAGTAGAAATTTTCTGATAAGGGAGGCTTTTGATGCAGGTCACAAGGAGCTGCTGGTTTAAACCCTTCAGGAGAACCAAGATGTTTTTGCATGGACGGTCACCAAGATGCCAGAAGTGTTGATCGATGTTGCGAGCATAGGTTGAATGTTAACTCGCAGCTCGACGCATGAAGCAGAAGATCCGAAGCTCGACAATGACACTAGCAGGACTTATCCGTGAAGAAGTGCAAAAGCTGGAGAAGGCCGGGTACATTCCGAAAGTGCAATACCCCACCCGAGTCTCCAACGTGGCGATGGTTCAAAAAGCCAACATAAAGTGGAGAATGTGCGTAGACTTCACCAACTTAAACTCCGTATATTTGAAAAACTCTTACCCCGAGCCGAAGATTGATGCCCTGGTGGACTCAACTATTGGTCACTCAGTCCTAAGCTTCCTTGACACATTGTCGGGATACCACCAGATCAAAATACACTCAGACGACGTGGAGAAAACTGCCTTTATCACTTGTGAAGGCGTCTTCTGTTACAATGTAATGCCCTTTGAGCTAAAAAATATCGGGGCAACTTACCAGCTCCTCATGGATGTAATGTTTGCAAATCAAAAAAGAGGAAACATTGAGGTGTATCTCGATGATGTATTAGTTAAGAGTCGATCGGGAAACAACACATCGAAGACTTAAAAAAACCTTCAAAACATTTAGAAATTTTAATATGAAATTAAACCCGCTAAAGTGCGCCTTCAGAGCCATGACCGACAAATTCCCGAGTTCTCACTTACCCCTGAAGGCATAAAGGTCAACCCAGAGAAGATTCAGGCACTCCTAGACATGCCCCCCTCCCCCCACCCTCGAAGAACACCAAAGAAATCCAAAAGCTTACTGATTGGATCGCTGGACTGAGCACAAATATCTCGAAGTAGGGTGATAAANCTCGGGAAGGTGAAGGCTGAGATAGGTCGTTTCGCCAAATTCAAGATCTAACATGCCCGAAGGGTGGAAAATCAAGTCACTGATTTGTTATCCTGAAACCTCCATCTAGAATGGATACCAAAAAGACTCGATCGACCGTCTATCGAAGAACCAATGACCATGGAGATACACCAAGAAGAGAAAAAAAGTTGGATGAGCCCATACATCCGGTACTTGAACACGAGGGAGATTTAAGAAGTCTCTGATCGGAGGAGATTCAATTATAAGACTACTAAATACTTATTAATCGAAACGGAGCTCTTCGGAAAGTCAGCCACATCCTTATACTTGAAATGCGTTGGGGGAGGATGAAGTCGATGACATACTCAAAGAGGTCCATGACGGAGAATGTGGGAGCCACTCCGGAGGAAAAACACCAGCTCACCAAATCCAGTGACAAGGCTACTTCTGGCAAAGCTTAATTAAGGATGTCGAAGGTGCACACAATGCCAAAAGTATGGACCACTGTGTATTAGTCATCCCACAAATTGCATCCATTCGGCAGTCCCTTACTATTCGCTATGTGGGGCCTCGATACTCTTGAACCTTTTCCTCCATTCAGATGGCAAAGGAAGTTTCTTCTGGTGGTCGTCGACTACTTCTCCAAGTAGATAGAACCAAAACCCCTGGCACGCATAACTACAGAAGTAGTTTGGAACTTTATTTGGATCGACCTCATTTGCCGATACAGACTACCTCTTGTCATAGTCACGGATAATGAGACTCAATTCGCTGACAAAGGAGTGAAAGACTTCTGTAATAGCCAAAGGTTCAACCTCGAGTTTGCTTCTGTTAACTACCCTCGAACAAACGGCCAGGCGGAGACCGCAAAAAAAATTATCATAAATTTGCTAAGGAAAAAGATAGAAGAGGCAAAGAGCAAATGAGCATACTTGATCCCTTCAGTGCTTTGGGCAATCCAAAAGACGCTTTCGACGTCCACCAAACACAACCCATTTATGTTATCCTACAAAATGGAGGCCATGTTGCCTATCAGATACAACAACCACAGCCAGAGGGTGCTCTCCGTCTCAGCGTTCGACGATGAAGACTTAGGAGAGTGGCTCGAGGAAAACGATGCGGAGTCAGATTGGCTCTAGATCTAGCCGAGGAGAACAGGGCAAACAAAGCCCTCCAACAAGAAGAGTTCAGGTAAAAAATCGCTAGATACTTCAACAAGCAAGTGCGCGAAGAAAAATTTACACCAAAGGACCAGATCCTGAAAAAAGATAACCCCGCATCATCCACCACAAAGTAGGATCCAGAGCCTATAAATTAAAGACACGCGAGGAACAACGTCACCCGAACCTGGAGTGGCGACGAATTAAAAAAATTCTTCCCCTGGAGATATCACGACTTTTTCTGTATATCTTTTATCTTTCAAAAAGGTCAATGCAACAAAAATACTTTTTTTTAATATTTCATCTAAAAGTTCAAGATTACACATATTTGATATCACTAATAGTGTTTTCTCTCATTGTTTTCACGCTCGGGGAACTGGCGCGAGTATACTCAGAGAACTAATGCGGGTATACTACATGTGGCTTATGAGACGTATCGACACCCAACAACGATAAACTCGGTGGGGGGTGAGCGAACGATCGTCTTGCACCCAAAATTAAAGAAAATCTTATGGTCTATGAGACGTACCAGAACCTGATAACGACAAGCTCTGCGAGAGGTGCAAGCAGTTGTCCTGCGCCTACTCTTAATTTTAGAGTTTGACAGCGACAAGCTCCGCAAAGGATGTCTAATTACTTTTTGTGGCATATGGGACGTATCGACACCCAATAACGACAAGCTCCAAGAGGGTTGTGTGAACGATTGTGTTGCGCCCAACTTTAAAGAAACTTGTATGGCCTATTGGACGTACCAGTACCCGACAACGACAAGCTCAACGGGGGTTGCGCAAGTGGTCATCCGCACCTACTCCTAATTTTAACACCCAACAACGACAAACTCCGTGAGAGGTGTCTAACTACTACAAGTGACCTATGAGATGTATTGACACCCGACAACAAAAATCTCCACGATGGGTGTGAGAACGATCGTCCTGCACCCAACTTTAAAGGAGATCATAATCAAATGGCCTATGAGACGTACCGACACCCGCAGCGACAAGCTTCGTGAGGGGTGTGCAAACAATCATACAGTGTCAATTCTGAGTGTTAGCACCCGACAGCGACAAGCTCCGCGAGGGACGCCTAACTACTACATGTGGCATATGGGAGATATTAACACCCAATAGCAACAAGCTCCGCGAGGGGTCTATCAATGATAGTCCTGCGTCCTAATGACAATGTTAATAGTCACCAACGACAAAGCTCANCGGGCCCTCAATAAGTTGTGTGGAGAACGAGAAACAATTCACCCTTACTAAATAGTTTCTTGTGGTGGATTCACCTCCAACCTACAACGTCATCTTCGGTCGACCGTTGCTGAACAACTTCAGAGCGGCAGCCTCCACCTACCACGTCTCCATGAAGTTTCCTGGAGATAGAGATCATCACGGTCATAGGGGGCCTGGAGCAGTTCCTGTTCTGTTAATTAAGAGTCGTAAGCAACGGAAAATATGACCCCCTGGATATCCATAACACAAGGGAGGGTGTCCTCGAAACCAGTGATGCCACTCCCAAAGTCTCGGTGGTTGAGGGAAATCCAGGTAAAATTTTTTTGATAAGGGAGGCTTTTGATGCAGGTCACAAGGAGCTGCTGGTCTAAACCCTTTGGGAGAACCAAGATGTTTTTGCGTGGACGGTCACCGAGATGCCATAAGTGTTGATCGATGTTGCGTGCATAGGATGAATGTTAACTCGCAGCTCGACCCATGAAGCAGAAGATCCGAAGCTCGGCAATGACACTAGCAGGACTTATCCGTGAAGAAGTGCAAAAGCTGGAGAAGGCTGGGTACATTCCGAAAGTGCAATACCCCACCTGAGTCTCCAACGTGGCGATGGTTCAAAAAGCCAACATAAAGTGGAGAATGTGCGTAGACTTCACCAACTTAAACTCCGCATATTTGAAAAACTCTTACCCCCAGCCGAAGATCGATGCCCTGGTGGACTTAACTATTGGTCACTCAGTCCTAAGCTTCCTTGACACATTGTCGGGATACCACCAGATCAAAATACACTCAGACGACGTGGAGAAAACTGCCTTTATCACTTGTGAAGGCGTCTTCTGTTACAATGTAATGCCCTTTGAGCTAAAAAATATCGGGGCAACTTACCAGCTCCTCATGGATGTAATGTTTGCAAATCAAAAAAGAGGAAACATTGAGGTGTATCTCGATGATGTATTAGTTAAGAGTCGATCGGGAAACAACACATCGAAGACTTAAAAAAACCTTCAAAACATTTAGAAATTTTAATATGAAATTAAACCCGCTAAAGTGCGCCTTCAGAGCCATGACCGACAAATTCCCGAGTTCTCACTTACCCCTGAAGGCATAAAGGTCAACCCAGAGAAGATTCAGGCACTCCTAGACATGCCCCCCTCCCCCCACCCTCGAAGAACACCAAAGAAATCCAAAAGCTTACTGATTGGATCGCTGGACTGAGCACAAATATCTCGAAGTAGGGTGATAAATGCACCTCATTCTTTAAAGTGCTTAAGAGAGCTAAATGCTTCGAGTGGACGTCATAATGCGAAGAGGCCTTCCATGACCTTAAATAGTTTCTTCTCCCCTACTTCAAAGAACACAGCCAAAAGAGAAGCTCCATCTTTACCTCGGGGTCGGCCCCAAGACCATCAGCTCGATCTTGGTCAGAGAAGAGCTTGGAAAGCAACATCCAATCTACTACACCATCCGAGTTCTCAAGAGCGCTGAACTCCGGGTATCCCATCATAAAGAAACTAACCTTCGCTTTAGTCACTTCAGCACGAAGACTCCGAAAGTATTTTCACGTACATCCCATTCAAGTTATCACGAACCACCCACCGAAATATGTTCTGACCAGCCGGAGCATTCCACCTGTTTATTTAAGTGAACCGCGAAACTAAGCGAATTTGATATCTCCAACATCCCTGAACGACAATAAAGGCGCAGGTGGTGGAGGATTTCCTGGCAGATTTCTCTGAACCGAGAGGGCCGAATGAGGATCTGACGATCGACAAACTAACCTGGACATTGTTTATCGATGGAGCATCTGACCAGTCGAGCGTCAGGACTCGGAGTCTTTCTATGAAGCCCCCAAAGGAGAAAACATCTCTCACTCAATTGAGGTAAAATTTACATTGACTAACAACCAAGCAAAATATGAAGCTTTGATTGCAGGATTTCACCTAGCCTCGGAGATGAAAGTACTCCACATAACTCTAAAAGCCGATTCACAACTTGTGAACCAAATCAATGGGGAATTCGAAGCCAGAGACGAAACTATGGCGAAGTACCTCGGGAAGGTGAAGGCTGAGATAGGTCGTTTCGCCAAATTCAAGATCTAACATGCCCGAAGGGTGGAAAATCAAGTCACTGATTTGTTATCCTGAAACCTCCATCTAGAATGGATACCAAAAAGACTCGATCGACCGTCTATCGAAGAACCAATGACCATGGAGATACACCAAGAAGAGAAAAAAAGTTGGATGAGCCCATACATCCGGTACTTGAACACGAGGGAGATTTAAGAAGTCTCTGATCGGAGGAGATTCAATTATAAGACTACTAAATACTTATTAATCGAAACGGAGCTCTTCGGAAAGTCAGCCACATCCTTATACTTGAAATGCGTTGGGGGAGGATGAAGTCGATGACATACTCAAAGAGGTCCATGACAGAGAAGTACCTCCGGATGTGGNCCCTTTGAGCTAAAAAATATCGGGGCAACTTACCAGCTCCTCATGGATGTAATGTTTGCAAATCAAAAAAGAAGAAACATTGAGGTGTATGCCGATGATATATTAGTTAAGGGTCGATCGGGGAACAACACATCGAAGACTTAAACAAACCTTCAAAACATTTAAAAATTTTAATATGAAATTAAACCCGCTAAAGTGCGCCTTCAGAGCCATGACCGACAAATTCCCGAGTTCTCACTTACCCCTGAAGGCATAAAGGTCAACCCAAAGAAGATTCAGGCACTCCTAGACATGCCCCCCCTCCCCCCACCCTCGAAGAACACCAAAGAAATCCAAGACTGAGCACAAATATCTCGAAGTAGGGTGATAAATGCACCTCATTCTTTAAAGTGCTTAAGAGAGCTAAATGCTTCGAGTGGACGTCATAATGCGAAGAGGCCTTCCGTGACCTTAAATAGTTTCTTCCCCCCTACTTCAAAGTCCAAAGCCAAAAGAGAAGCTCCATCTTTACCTCGGGGTCGGCCCCAAGACCATCAGCTCGATCTTGGTCAGAGAAGAGCTTGGAAAGCAACATCCAATCTACTACACCATCCGAGTTTTCAAGAGCGCTGAACTCCGGGTATCCCATCATAAAGAAACTAACCTTCGCTTTAGTCACTTCAGTACGAAGACTCCGAAAGTATTTTCAGGTACATCCCATTCAAGTTATCACGAACCACCCACCGAAATCTATTCTGACCAGCCGGAGCATTCCACCTGTTTATTTAAGTGAACCGCGAAACTAAGCGAATTTGATATCTCCAACATCCCTGAACGACAATAAAGGCGCAGGTGGTGGCGGATTTCCTGGTAGATTTCTCTGAATCGAGAGGGCCGAATGAGGATCTGACGATCAACGAACTAACCTGGACACTGTTTATCGATGGAGCATCTGACCAGTCGAGCGCCAGGACTCGGAGTCTTTCTATGAAGCCCCAAAGGAGAAAACATCTCTCACTCAATTGAGGTAAAATTCACATTGACTAACAACCAAACAAAATATGAAGCTTTGATTGCAGGATTTCATCTAGCCTCGGAGATGAAAGTCCTCCACATAACTCTAAAAGCCGATTCACAACTTGTGAACCAAATCAATGGAGAATTTGAAGCCAGAAACGAAACTATGGCGAAGTACCTCGGGAAGGTGAAGGCTGAGATCGGTTGTTTCGCCAAATTCAAGATCTAACATGCCTGAAGGGTGAAAAATCAAGTCACTGATTTGTTATCCTGAAGCCTCCATCTAGAAGGGATACCAAAAAGACTCGATCGACCGTCTATCGAAGAATCAATGACAATGGAGATACACCAAGAAGAGAAAAAAAAAGCTGGATGAGCCCATACACCCGGTACTTGAACACGAGGGAGATTTAAGAAGTCTCTGATCGGAGGAGATTCAATTATAAGACTACTAAATACTTATTAATCGAAACGGAGCTCTTCGGAAAGTCAGCCACATCCTTATACTTGAAATGCGTTGGGGGAGGATGAAGTCGATGACATACTCAAAGAGGTCCATCACGGAGAATGTGGGAGCCACTCAGAAGGAAAAACACTAGCTCACCAAATCCAGTGACAAGGCTGCTTCTGGCCAAGCTTAATTAAGGATGTCAAAGGTGCACACAATGCCAAAAGTATGGACCACTGTGTATCAGTCATCCCACAAATTGCATCCATTCGGCAGTCCCTTACTATTCGCTATGTGGGGCCTCGATATTCTGGAACCTTTTCCTCCATTCAGATGGCAAAGGAAGTTTCTTCGGGTGGTCGTCGACTACTTCTCCAAGTAGATAGAAGCAAAACCCCCGACACGCATAACTACATAAGTAGTTTGGAACTTTATTTGGATCGGCCTCATTTGCCGATACAGACTACCTCTTGTCATAGTCACGGATATTGAGACTCAATTCGCTGACAAAGGAGTGAAAGACTTCTGTAAAAGACAAAGGTTCAACCTTGAGTTTGCTTCTATTAACTACCCTCGAACAAAAGGCCAGGCGGAGACAACAAACAAAATTATCATAAATTTGCTAAGGAAAGAGATAGAAGAGGCAAAGAGCAAATGAGCAGACTTGATCCCTTCGGTGCTTTGGGCAATCCAAAAGACGCTATCGACGTCCACCAAACACAACCCATTTATGTTATCCTACAAAATTGAGGCCATGTTGCCTATTGAATACAACAACCACAGCCAGAGGGTGCTCTCCGTCTCAGCGTTCGACGATGAAGACTTAGGAGAGTGGCTCGAGGAAAATGATGAGGGAGTCAGATTGGCTCTAGATCTGGCCGAGGAGAACATGGCAAACGAAGCCCTCCAACAAGAAGAGTTCAGGTAAAAAACCGCTAGATACTTCAACAAGCAAGTGCGCGAAGAAAAATTTACACCAAAGGACCAGATCCTGAAAAAAGATAACCCCGCATCATCCACCAGAAAGTAGGATCCAGAGCCTATAAATTAAAGACACGCAAGGAACAACGTCACCCGAACCTGGAGTGGCCACGAACTAAAAAAATTCTTCCCCTGGAGATATCACGACTTTTTCTGTATATCTTTTATCTTTCAAAAAGGTCAATGCAACAAAAATACTTTTTTTTAATATTTCATCTAAAAGTTCAAGATTACACATATTTGATATCACTAATAGTGTTTTCTCTCATTGTTTTCACGCTCGGGGAACTGACGCGAGTATAATCGGAGAACTAATGTGGGTATACTACATGCGGCCTATGAGACGTATCGACACCCAACAACGATAAGCTCCGTGGGGGGTGAGCGAACGATCGTCTTGTGCCCAAAATTAAAGAAAATCCTATGGTCTATGAGACGTACCAGAACCCGATAACGACAAGCTCTGCGAGAGGTGAAAGCAGTTGTCCTGCACCTACTCTTAATTTTAGAGTCTGACAGCGACAAGCTCCGCAAAGGATGTCTAATTACTATTTGTGGCATATGGGACGTATCGACACCCAATAACAACAAGCTCCGAGAGGGTTATGTGAACGATTGTGTTGCGCCCAACTTTAAAGAAAATTGTATAGCCTATTGGACGTACCAGTACCCGACAACGACAAGCTCGACGGGGGTTGCGCAAGTGGTCGTCCGAACCTACTCCTAATTTTAACACCCAACAACGACAAACTCCGTGAGAGGTGTCTAACTACTACAAGTGACCTATGAGATGTATTGACACCCGACAACAAAAATCTCCACGATGGGTGTGAGAACGATCGTCCTGCACCCAACTTTAAAGGAGATCATAATCAAATGGCCTATGAGACGTACCGACACCCGCAGCGACAAGCTTCGCGATGGGTGCGCAAACAGTCATACAGTGTCAACTCTGAGTGTTAGCACCCGACAGCGACAAACTCCGCGAGGGACGCCTAACTACTACATGTGACATATGGGAGATATTAACACCCAATAGCAACAAGCTCCGCGAGGGGTCTATCAATGATAATCCTGCGCCCTAACAATAATGTTAATAGTCACCAACGACAAAGCTCAGGAGCGAAACTATGACGACCATGTATACAGTGTATGCACTCGCCAACAACTCTTAACACAAAAAATACTCATTCCAACAATTGACAGGTACAGGAGAAAAGAGTCAGGATGATCCTGGACTCAAAAGTTATATATATATATATATATAGGATACAAATGGGGAACCCCCCTTATCAAAAAGAGGGAATAAAATACAAAGAAGATAAACAACACACCGATCAAGACTGTTCTACCCCTGGGCATTCAAAGGCTCCCGAGAGTCCACCTAACTTGGCTCCTTGACGTCGGCCAGTTCTTGATATGCAGATTCCTCACCGCTCTCGAAATTCAAAAGTAGCTTTCCAAACTCCTCCATATTTTGCCATTTAGACTCCACGAGATTATGCTATACGAATCTCAATAGCAAAGGAGGTGTCCACCGCGATCTGTCAGGAGAGACCCTCGACGTACGCCTATTTCAAATCCATTTAAGACATTTTCTCTTTAAGCTCCCTGTTCTCCTTCCGAAGAGCAGCCAAGTTTTCCTCATGCTGCTGGGCGTCCGTCTATCGCCCCTTGATGAGAAGCTTCAACTGCCCCTCCATCGCAACCAACTTCCGNTATATATATAGGATACAAATGGGGAACCCCCCTTATCAAAAAGAGGGAATAAAATACAAAGAAGATAAACAAAAACACACCGATCAAGACTGTTCTACCCCTGGGTATTCAAAGGCTCCCGAGAGTCCACCCAAATTGGCTCCTTGACGTCGACCGGTTCTTGATATGCAGATTCCTCACCGCTCTTGAAATCCGAAAGTAGCTTTCCAAACTCCTCCATATTTTGCCATTTAGACTCCACGAGATTATGCTATACGAATCTCAATAGCAAAGGAGGTGTCCACCGCGATCTGTCAGGAGAGACCCTCGACGTACGCCTATTTCAAATCCATTTAAGACATTTTCTCTTTAAGCTCCCCGTTCTCCTTCCGAAGAGCAGCCAAGTTTTCCTCATGCTGCTGGGCGTCCATCTTTCGCCCCTTGATGAGGAGCTTCAATTGCCCCTCCATCGCAACCAACTTCCACTTCAACTAGCGGACTTTCGAGGCGGACCGCCCGACGTCTTCCTCAATCTTGTCCAAGAGGAGGGCTTGGAAGAGCAATGCCTGCAAGGCGAGAGCGCGACAAAGATCGACTGTTTGGAACATATCCTCCTACCCACTGATTGTAAGTTACTCTCAAAAGCGCGAGACCAGAACGTGTCGATCAGAAGGGAAGGATAATCTCCATTCAGTGGGTTCGCGGGGAACCACTCAATCTCTCTGTGAATGAGTGCATAATGACCACTCCTCCAGACGCGAACTCCTTGGTCATGCGAGAACGACCATTCAGGCGGCACCACACCTTCCTGTGCGGGAGGAGGGGGCAAGCCAACATCGGGGATGAGGGCCTTTCCTTCCCTCCTTGGGGCATCACTCTTTGACCGATCCGCGACCCCTCTCCTATCCTCAAAGCTAGTCCCGACGGAGATGAGGTGGGAAGCACGACTTGCTTCACCCCTCTCACGCAGCGGGATGAATTAAGATCCTCCTGTCGCTAGAAGATGCGCCAAAGGACTCTCGAAATCTGGAGGCTAGGTAGACAGAAAGAGCCCCCCTCGCTGCCCTCTGAAGAACCTGAAAAATTACACAAAGACTATGAGAATCTACCTCGCGCACAAATGAACAAGGGAGTGGGTGATACTTACCCTCACTGCGCTCCTCGATCGACCTGACTGAGCTAGTCCGCCCTCGGCTCCTGCTGAGCAAGAGGGGGCCGCCGCTCACTCAGGCCTCTTCAAAGTCATCCTCTGCCCGACAATTTTCTCCCGAGCGACCTCCCTGTTGTCCGCTAGTCTCCACGGATCATTTGTCATGGTATCAACACCATCCAGACGAATCATTCGTTCGATCACGTCAGGGTTGAGATACTGTGACAGAGAAAAGTGCTGGCCCTCGATCGATGCCATGTAGTCTCGAACGTTCCCAGGCAAGGTCTTTTCACCTTCCTTACATCACACTCAGTGGGTGAGGTCCGGATTCCCCATCCATCTGGGCATGAGGAAATCATAAACTTGGTTTTCCAGTTTTTTATTTTATTCTCCGCCTCAGTATCTGGATCTTGGTGTCAGCGGTGAATTAAACGTACCCATAACGGCTGATTCAAAAAGAAAAGTGATTGAACAACGCAATCGACCATGAAATCCTCATCCTCTAACAGAAGAGGATGTAGACCATAATGGCGGCGACCGAGTTCGGGAGAACTTGGGCAGGAATGATATCGTAACGGTTGAAAATGGAACGCAACTCTCGGCAAAACGGTAGCTAAAGACTCATCTTAAAATGATCCTTGTAGAGAAAAGGTCAGGAGAGAAGTAGCTCGTGGCCCGCTCTCGACTCTTGGCCACAAGGAGGAGGATAGTAAGGTCCAGAACGTTGCGATCCTGGATCTCGTCCACATCCCTCGTGGAGAGATCTGAAACCTCGGTCGCAGGAATGGAGCTAAATGACTCTTAAGAATACTTCCATACCATGATGCCTATCACGTGCGACAGAAGAGAAGAGGGAGAAACGACAGAAGAGAAGAGGGAGAAATGACAGAAAAGAAGAGGGAGAAACGACAGCAGAGAAGCGGAAAAGGAAAAAGACAGAAGCTCTAAAAGACAAAGGACAGAACCCATACACATATATATAGACATGCGAGTAAATTAAGAAAACGAAAAACCGCCGAAGCAAATGATGCAACAAGATTGCATGTCACCCAAGTTAATTATTATGAAAAATTTTAAAAATATTTTATTCCACACTTTTTATACTAGAGAGGGGGGGCGTCATGCCAAAAACCTTGGTTGCATATTGATAAGTAAGAATCGAATGAGACAGTCGTTCTCGTCTTTGCCCGAGACAAACCCTCGGTGGCAAAACAGTTCAAACATGAACTTGCAACCCAACCTGAGAAGGTCGATTTGACTATCTTTGGGTCGAGCGGCGANGGGGGAGGGATTTGCGGTTGTCACCTTGGGCCCCAACACCTGGACCTCCGACATCTTGCTTTGGCGCGCTGAGTCTCGCCCTATCTCCTCCCGCGGCGACCTATGCCACAATCGCCACCGGGACCGCATCTTGATTTACCGTCTCCGCATCATCTTTGGGGCCCACATCAGTATCTGCTGATNTTTGTGGTTGTTACCTTGGGCCCCAGCACCCGGACCTCCGACACCTTGCTTTGGCGCGCTGAGTCTCGCCCTATCTCCTCCCGCGGCGACCTATGCCGCAATCGCCACCGGGATCGCAACTTGATTTACCGTCTCCGCATCATCTTTGGGGCCCACGTCAAGATCTGCTGATAAAGAATCGATGGTCAAGTCCTCAGTCGCTGAAAAGAAATGAACAAAAAAGCTAATCAAACTACATACCAAGGATCCGCCCCCACTCAAATGTTGAATAAGAAAATAGATCCTCACCTGCTTTTTCCAGTCCTCCACCTTCCTAGGAGAAGCCGCACCTATCCTGTCAAAGCGACATCTCAGCCTCGGTCGTCACCTTCTTAGCCCACAACCACCTAGGCGGNAAAAAGCTAATCAAACTACATACCAAGGATCCGCCCCCACTCAAATGTTGAATAAGAAAATAGATCCTCACCCGCTTTTTCCAGTCCTCCACTTTCCTAGGAGAAGCCGCACCTATCCTGTCAAAGCGACATCTCAACCTCGGTCGTCACCTTCTTAGCGTTTCTCTAGGAAATCACAACCCCCACAACCACCTAGGCACGTAGTCTTACTTCCACGGGTGAGATACTCGCCCCAGGTAAGCACCTCGTAGGAGAGTTGTCCATTCAATCCACAGCCCTCTCCGGAAGAGGGTCTACCAGAGAACTAAAAGAGATAGGTCGAATCTCGCAATCGTCGACTCTATGCTAGAAGACGACTCTCTTCCTGCTCACTCCTCCCGCAGATGCCTCACCCGACAGTTTGCGCTTCACGTCTAACTTACAGGTCTGCACGCGCATGTCGCTAATAGCCTTGAGAAAGACACTCTTATCAGAAGGTGAGACTCCTTCGCCAGACATCTCAGAGAACAAATAGAGAGGAAGACACATGATAAAGGAATCTAAAGGAGGTGAAACGATGCATACTTCCCTTGAGTCAAAGCATATTTTTATAATGACATGGGCTTGAAAATTCAAGGAAGTCCATTATTACGCAATAATATCATTTATTTATTAATTCATATATATGTTCAAAATATTCTTCTGTCCTCGTGTGCTAGGTATCTTCTGATGAGCGAGAGAATCAGAAAACTAAATATGTACACATAAAGATGTGTCTGCACGAATCTCAAAGCATATGGGTGATCCAGGAAGGAAGTTAGACCAATTGGACGAAGCAATAGACGAACGTTTCCACATAAACGGCGACGAAAATCCCATGCCTAAGTGATTGACAGAAGACGAAAAATGGAAGTCCCTCGGGACAGTCATCAGCCTGCGGAACGATCGATGGGGAGCACTCCTCCGAGCCATGAATCGATCAAACCAAAATCTGACGAGCGATGACATTTATCAATCGAATGGGTCTCGGGTTTTATTATATGCAAATTATCGTGTAAATTACCAAGAAATCCCCCTAAAAGGTTCATGATTAGGGGGCTAACAAGTATTTTTGTTATGTTAGGATTGAGACCTATAAATAGGGGATCATATTACAAATAAAATGTACTTTTTCAGCTGGTTTACTATTACTCATCCACACACTCTCTCTCTATCTCTTAATTGCAATGTTTCATTCATTGGGTGTGTTTCCCGGACAATTTCAGATTCAACACATATTTTTTGTTAATAGGGTTTATGAACCAGTACACCTACTTGATTATAATATTATAATGATATATATAAGATATAATCTAATAAGTTGATAATTAGAACGTGATCAATTAAACTAAATAATAAATTGATTAATTTAATATTATTTAGAAGTTAATTAATATAATTAATATTTAATTATAATTTAATAAAACTAGGTAAAATAATTTGTAATATATATTAATATATAAATTATNTCCGCTTCAACTAGCGGACTTTCGAGGCGGACCGCCCGACGTCTTCCTCAATCTTGTCCAAGAGGAGGGCTTAGAAGAGTGATGCCTGCCAGGCGAGAGCGCGACAACGATCGACTGTTTGGAACATATCCTCCTACCCATTGATTGTAAGTTCCTCTCAAAAGCGCGAGACCAGAACGTGTCGATTAGAAGGGAGGGATAATCTCCATTCAGTGGGTTCGCGGGGAACCACTCAATCTCTCTGTGAATGGTGCATAATGACCACTCCTCCATACGCGAACTCCTTGGTCATGCGAGAACGACCATTCAGGCGGCACCACACCTTCCTGTGCGGGAGGAGGGGGCAGGCCAACATCGGGGATGAGGGCCTTTCCTTCCCTCCTAGGGGCATCACTCTTTGAAAGATCCGCGACCCCTTTCCTGTCCTCAAAGCCAGTCCCGACGGAGATGAGGTGGGAAGCACAACTTGCTTCACCCCTCTCATGCAGCGGGATGAATTAAGATCCTCCTGTCGCTAGAAGATGCGCTAAAGGACTCTCAAAATCTGGAGGCTAGGTAGACAAAAAGAGCCCCCCTCGCTGCCCTCTGAAGAAACTGAAAAATTACACAAAGACTATGAGAATCTACCTCGCGCACAAATGAACAAGGGAGTGGGTAATACTTACCCTCACTGTGCTCCTCGGTCGACCTGACTGAGCTAGTCCGCCCTCGGCCCCTGCTGAGCAATAGGGGGCCGCCGCTCACTCAGGCCTCTTAAAAGTCATCCTCTGCCCGACAATTTTCTTCCGAGCGACCTCCCTGTTGTCCGCTAGTCTCCACGGATCATCGATCATGGTATCAACACCATCCAGACGAATCATTCGTTCGATCACGTCAAGGTTGAGATACTATGACAGAGAAAAGTGTTGGCCCTCGATCGATGCCATGTAGTCTCGAACGTTCCCAGGCAGGGTCTTTTCACCTTCCTTACCTCACACTCAGTGGGTGAGGTCCGGATTCCCCATCCGTCTGGGCACGAGGAAATCATAAACTTGGTTTTCTAATTTTTTATTTTATTCTCCGCCTCAATATCTGGATCTTGGTGTCAGCGGTGAATTAAACGTACCCATAACGGCTGATTTAAAAAGAGAAGTGATTGAACAACGCAATCAACCATGAAATCCTCATCCTCTAACAGAAGAGGATGTAGACCATAATGGCGGCGACCGAGTTCGGGAGAACTTAGGCAGGAATGATATCGTAACGGTTGAAAATGGAACGCAACTCTCGGCAAAATGGTAGCTGAAAACTCATCTTAAAATGATCCTTGTAGAGAAAAGGTCAGGAGAGAAGTCGCTCGTGGCCCGCTCTCGACTCCTGGCCAAAAGGAGGATAGTAAGATCCAGAACGTAGCGATCCTAGATCTCGTCCACATCCCTCGCGGAGAGATCTGAAACCTCGGTCGTAGGAATGGAGCTAAATGACTCTTAAGAATACTTCCAGACCATGATGCCTATCACGTGCGACAGAAGAGAAGAGGGAGAAACGACAGAAGAGAAGAGGGAGAAACGACATCAGAGAAGCGGAAAAGGAAAAAGACAGAAGCTCTAAAAGACAAAGGAAAGGACCCATTAACATATATATAGACATGCGAGTAAATTAAGAAAACGAAAAACCGCCGAAGCGAATGATGCAACAAGATTGCACGTCACCCAAGTTAATTATTACGAAAAGTTTTAAAAATATTTTATTCCACACTTTTTATACTAGAGAGGGGGTCCGTCATGCCAAAACCCTTGGTTGCATATTAATAAGTAAGAATCGAATGAGACGGTCGTTCTCGTCTTTGCCCTAGACAAACCCTCGGTGCCGAAACAGTTCAAACATGAACTCGCAGCCCAACATGAGAAGGTCAATTTGACTATCTTTGATTCGAGCGGCGAGGGCTTCAGCGACTGCCGATAGTTCCGAGCATAAATGAGCAACCTCCCCCCGGTTAGCAAGCATCTCCCCCCAGAAGGTTGTGAGCTCCTCGTGCAGCCCCACAACTTCTCTCTCCACTTGCTCAACCCTCTCGAGGACCTTAACGACCCTTCCGTCACCTTCTCCTCAAGGGAAGCAGAGGAAGAGTTCCTCCATCTTGGCAAGACGACGGAGTATGAAATCTGAAGACATGCGACCCAGACGCCTCCTCATCCCTCGCAGCACTGG
>JXCR01048781.1:367532-398018 GCA_002079205.1 Phalaenopsis hybrid cultivar | reverse complement strand
TTGGCAAAGATTTTGTTTAGAAAAAGAAAATGCTAATGAAAAGTTTCACATCAAATAATAAGTGTGTTCTAAATGAAAATTTAGTGAAAATATTATTGAGCTAAATAGTAGATCAATTAACTGCATTTTGATTGACTATACATGCATTATTACTAAAGTGTAATACACCACTTTAAATAGTTAGATAAATACAATTTGTCATCCACTTGTTGGAATATATATGATATACATCACTTTGTGAACATGAAGTTGACTCTTTGGCCATTAAATTCAGATGCTGAGCTGAAAGGATGCCGCAAACCATATGAAAGGATGCATCAATCATTGTTTGCCCAATAGAGGCTGGCTACTGGGTATGGGTATGGGTATGGGTGTGGGTGTGGGGTGTTAAAACTTTTTGAATCCACCTGTTGCGCTCTTTATACATTCCCATGCTAAGTTGAAAGGATGCCAAGAACCATATGAGAGGGTGCATCAATCATTTTGTGCCCAATAGAGACTGGCTACTGGGTGTGGGTTAGGGGGGTAGGGTGTTAAATTTTTGAATTCACCTATTGCTTTCTCTATACATTGTTAAACAAGTACAGCGAAAGCATCCACTAAAGTTATCTATGATTCATACTTTACGAAAATTTATCTACAAAACTATGATGCAATAAGGTAGTGCATATGCATAGACTTAAGCAAGCAATTAATAAAAAAATCTGCATCTTTGGTATAAAAGCATCCAATGTGTTGTTCAATGTCGGTGCACATATTTAGTTGATGTTAATTAAACTCCAACAAATGGAAGGAGAATATGGTAGAAAATGTTTTCATAAATAAGGACCAAGTTATTTATTTCCCGATTGTATTCATGTATTTCAAACATTCTATTAAGAGAACTTTTTTTCATAAGAATATAGTATATTTATATATATTTAAGAATTCCTGCAAACTCAAATTCACCTTTAATCCTCGGATATATAAAAAAGGTCTCACAGAGAAAGATTTTATACGCTAAAAATAAGCCTTTGAGCATTGACGGAGTCTTTGATGCCAACTATACCAACTCAGTTGAAAATAGAAAACAAACCAATAGATATTGCATCTTTTTTTAAAGAAAATTTTTCACTAAAAAATCAAGAAAGAAATCAGTGGAGCAAAATTTAATGCAAAAACAGAAAATAGAGCTATGACATTCTAAATGGAAAAAGCAGGCTAAAAAGACTTTTAGGAGAATTTAATTTACATGTTACGCAGTTTATGGCTTTATACTGTGACAATCAAGTCACCATCACATTTCCAATTCCTACTTTTCATAAATGGGCCAAAAATATTGAAGTGAATTGCCATTTCATGCTAGACCATATACTTTTAAAAAAAATTATTACTTCTTGCGTCTTCAATTCAAAACAAATGGTAGATATTTTCACCAAGATGCTGGGACATCTATCATTTTCTTGTTTATGCAACAAGTTGAAGTTGAAGCTCATAGATATATATGCTTTAGCCTGAGAGTGAGTGTTGGCATATTTAGTACATGTTAAAATATTCTTATAAATGGAAAGAGATTGGGAAGAAGATAATCCTAAATTGAGAGTATAATTTCAATTATTTATTTTCTCATTTTATCTTCTATTTTCACCTACATGCATATTTATAGGCTATCCAACAAGTTAATAATACACACAATAATTTATTTTTCTGTCAATACCTCTCTATATTCATAAATAACTAAGTATGTTGAGGTCGCTACACTGACAACCATCCAATAGATATCATTTAGATATTATTAATCAACCATGATTGCTAGCAAAGCAACACTTANCACTGACAACCATCCAATAGATATCATTTAGATATTATTAATCAACCATGATTGCTAGCAAAGCAACACTTAGTCACAATATAGAAAACAAGACTAGCTGTCATGATTGCAATAAAAAATAATACATCCAACTAGCAATTACTAATCACAACAGCAAAATATTGCACTTCTGAAATGAAAAACAACAAATAACAGTCTAATTGATTCTAGAATAAAGTCGTAAGAGAAAACTAAATCAGAGAGTGACNCACTTATTCACAATATAGAAAACAAGACTAGCTGTCATGATTGCAATAAAAAATAATACATCCAACTAGCAAAACTAATCACAACAGCAAAATATTGCACTTCTGAAATGAAAAACAACAAATAAAAGTCTAATTGATTCTAGAATAAAGTCGTAAGAGAAAACTAAATCAGAGAGTGATGAATAACAAAAATTTTGACAAACTTAACGGATTAAATATATGAGACATGATATCTATTAAGTTGAAAATGATTTTAGTGTAACTGCATGAGTACTTAAAAAAAATCATTCTTACCTTGTCCGAAGATTTGTTTGCTTCCTGGTCATAAAACCTGGCGGTGCCAACAGTATCTCGAGGAGCATCCTTTGACTATTCAGAGTTCTCAAACGTTCAATGGTCAAACAGCAAAAAAAAAAAAGAAAAAAGGTTGGTTGGTGGGGGTGGGTTCTGGGGCAAAAATAAAAATTCATACTCTTAGAACCACTAGACTTAAAAGCTTCACAGCTCACCCTATTTTTTTTTCTACCATCAGCTTCTACAATTGTGGATAGACATGTATTCTGACTGCTATCAGCTTTAAGAGAATCTCCCCACAAACCATTATGGTTTTTTGATTCATATATTTCCATCCTTGTAGAGCTAGTAAACTCAGCTAATGAAGAGTTTGCGCTGATGGTGCTGGAAAAACAAAAAAAAGTAAATGATTGTTGNGAGAATCTCCCCACAAACCATTATGGTTTTTTGATTCATATATTTCCATCCTTGTAGAGCTAGTAAACTCAGATAATGAAAAGTTTGCGCTGATGGTGCTGGAAAAACAAAAAAAGTAAAATGATTGTTANGATAGACATGTATTCTGACTGCTATCAGCTTTAAGAGAATCTCCCCACAAACCATTATGGTTTTTTGATTCACATATTTCCATCCTTGTAGAGCTAGTAAACTCAGCTAATGAAGAGTTTGCGCTAATGGTGCTGGAAAAACAAAAAAAGTAAATGATTGTTGACTGCTGGAACTCCAGAACAGAAATCTAACAACAATGACTTCACAGAGCATATAACAACAACATCACTAAATCATATAACAGCAAACTAACTTATTATTGTAGGCTCACATTTAAAATGCTTTCGAGTCCACAAGTCTCATATTTTAAGCAATTCATTTTTTTTTCTTTCCTTGGCAAGCAAGTGCATTTGCAAATTACCATCCATGCATAAGCAAACAAAATTGCAGAATCCAACACATTAATGGATGACAACATCTACTTAGAGTTAGACAACAGCAAGTTATGATGCATGAAGTCAACAAAAGTAATAAACATGAGACAAATCTTAAAATGCATACATAAACACCAGCAAGATATGACATTTAGGGCATGTCTAATGTAGCTTTCTCGCTGTTTTGTTTTCCAAGCCGCGACCACACCTCTATTAGGCTATTGTTTTCATGACACTTCTCAAAAAATGCCTGAGATAGGAAGTTGTTTATGAAAACCAAATCTTTTCAACTGTGATAACTATAAAGCTTTTAATACCTTCTTCTAGAGTCATAAAGCTTCAATATATCACTTCAATGCTGACAACTTGACACTAAAACAATACATAGTTTGAGAGCCATCTCCTCACTCAAAAATTCATGAATAATTCTCCTTCCTGGAAATTTTGATGGTTAAAATCATGAATGAGAGCTATTGAGTTAAAGGAACAGACAGCTTAATTGAATAGCTTATCCATCACCCTAGTGAAAAAAAAAACCGCACATCCTTCATCTTTTTAACAACTTCAATCCCACAAGAACAGCACCAGTAAAAGAAGAGCAACCCCTCGCCTACCCTTAATCATTATCCAGCACTTTCTTCAAAGATTATGAGCACTGAACGAAAACCGCGAATGTTTTCTGAAGTGTAACTAGAAGCATGAACAGTCCTATGATGAAAAAAATTAAAATAAAATAAAAAAAAAAAATTAAAGCAACAAATGCTACCACTTTCTACAAGGATCAATATAGAGTAAGGAGTCGGTCCCCAACTCGATTCCCCTAATCCATGGACAGTAAACAATTAACGAAGGATTCCAAANAAAACAGAAGAAAAAAAAAAAAAAAAAACTAAAGCAACAAAAGCTACCACTTTCTACAAGGATCAATATAGAGTAAGAAGTCGGTCCCCAACTCGATTCCCCTAATCCATGGACAGTAAACAATTAACGAAGGATTCCAATTAAAACCAACGCAATTAGATTAGTAAAACAAGTTCTTTTATAGAAAATACGTTACAGAGCATTTTTTTCCTTCTTTTTTATCTTTTTAGATAAAGTTCAATATACTGGAATCTTTAACCTAATAGTGGAAATGAAAAGTCGATGATTCAGATCACAGTATCATCAAGAGTACTGCCGGNAAAAAAACCAACGCAATTAGATTAGTAAAACAAGTTCTTTTATAGAAAATACGTTACAGAGCATTTTTTTTCCTTCTTCTTTATCTTTTTAGATAAAGTTCAATATACTGGAATCTTTAACCTAATATTCGAAATGAAAAGTCGATGATTCAGATCCCAGTATCATCAAGAGTACTGCTGCNCTTTTTAGATAAAGTTCAATATACTGGAATCTTTAACCTAATATTCGAAATGAAAAGTCGATGATTCAGATCTCAGTATCATCAAGAGTACTGCTGCGGGGCCCTTCGCATCGTGAAACCGCTGAAAATAAACAATGGAGGTCGGATTTACAGGACAGAAACTGGGGATGCCAAAACCCTAAAAGCTCAAACTGCAGTTGAACTCTTCTCTTCATCCCCGTCATCCCAGTCATCCCCGTCGTTCTGTTGTTTTCCCGCTTCCGAGGAGGAGAAAGCAGAGGCCATGTTAAAATCGATTTGTGCTTAATAGCTTGCGTATTTGACAAGAATGAATTATTCGGCAACAAAATACAGAGATTAACCTAAAGTAACTTCTATTAACTATGTGTTTTCTGAACATATCTATTTTAACATGTTTATTAAGAAATAATCTGTTTTCTACTTTTCTAGCCGTTATTATATAAAAACTTTTTTTATTTTTATTTACTAAATATTTTTTTTGTAAAGCTGGTTACAATTCTATTACTAATTTTGTGGATATTATAAATAACTCTATAGAACTTCTAATTTTGATTGTTTGGAACAGCTGCAACTTATTAAAAAGCTGTTAAGNGTATTTGACAAGAATGAATTATTCGGCAACAAAATACAGAGATTAACCTAAAGTAACTTCTATTAACTATGTTTTTTTCTGAACATATCTATTTTAATATGTTTATTAAGAAATCATCTGTTTTCCACTTTTCTAGCCGTTATTATATAAAAACTTTTTATTTATTTATTTATTTATTTATTTTTTGTAAAGCTGGTTACAATTCTATTACTAATTTTATGGACATTATAAATATATCTACAGGACTTCTAATTTTAACTGTTTGGAGCAGCTGCAACTTATTAAGAAGCTGTTGAAGAATAAACTTATATTGCAAAAAAAATTGGGATGACTATTATAATTTTTTTTTGAAAAAGTTAAACCGTAGCTAGAAAGCTCCAACCGCATCTAGTCAGGAGCGGTGTGAAAACGCTGATTTCAGCGATAACTTTTTGAAAATGCTGCCAAAATATAATTTTTCCAAACAGTCAAAACAGTGAAGTGGTGTTGCACCGCCGCTGCGACAAACAGAGCCTTAAGAGTATTAATAAGTCAGCCGGATTGAGTTTTGCACCAAGAAATTTGTGAAATGAGAGGTATTTTTTATACGCACTTGCCTTCACATTATTTAGAGTAACTGGTAAAGCTTTGATGCTCATTTTTGCAGATTGTTTCAGGCTTTTCTGTAAAATTCAAAGTTAGCTTTCTACGTGGGAGTAAATATGTTTCCTTTTGCTGGAAGAGTACAATTTAGTAAGACCTTCATTTTGAGTTATTTACACTACTGGTTTAAATTTATTTATATTGTTAAAGGCGGGAAGGAAATCTTTTATAAGTGCAATAATTTTCTATATAATAATGGATCTAGCTTGAAATTTTCATGCTATTGCTTGACTTCTACTAAACCCAAATTTTTGTGGAGGACAAGAGCTCTCCAATCTTGACACCATTTATATGATGTGCAAATCCAAATTAGTCTGAAGGCATTTAATTCTAATTCTCTGTTGACTAAATTGTGGACAAATTACTACGTTTCTTTATGAGTTAAACATGAAAGTTGTGTTTTTCACTTTCTGAAAAGGTTTAACACAAGTGGTTGTTAAAATCTTAAATTCTTTGTAGTTTTAGATTACTCATGATTGGTTTCTTTTAGAGAGTTTTGGTTACAAGATTTTTCATTGGTTTGATTTACCTCATTTTTCCACAATCAATGATGTCCTTCATAATATTTTTTGATCTTTTTTTCTAATTTGGATATTATACATGAATATTGTTTGAGGGCTATTTAAATGTTTTTATTAATGATAACAATCTTCATGACTTTGGAAAGGCCTAACTTTCAAATTTTGAATGAAGAAAACTACAAATCGTTAAATCGAGCAAATGAGATGCATAGTGGATGAAACTATGAGTTTACGCCCCTTATGATGCATTTGTAAAATCCCTGATTGAATAAGTTTCACTTTGTTTTTTATTTTATTTTAAACCCTAATACTTAGGTATACTGATAAGAGATGTATCAACATATGTACCTTCTCGACCTTCTAATATATACATNATATATATATATATTGAAAAACTTAAACCGTAGCTAGAAAGCTCAACCGAATCTAGCCAGGAGCGGTGTGAAAACGCTGATTTCAGCGATAACTTTTTGAAAAAGCTGTCAAAATATAATTTTCTCAAACGATCAAAACAGTAAAGTGGTGTTGCAACGCCGCCGCACACCGCTGCGACAAACAGAGCCTTAAAGTATTAATAAGTCAGCCGTATTGAGTTTTGCACCAAGAAATTTGTGAAATGAGAGGTATTTTTTATACGCACTTGCCTTCACATTATTTAGAGTAACTGTTAAAGCTTTGATGCTCATTTTTGCAGATTGTTTCAGGCTTTTCGGTAAAATTCAAAGTTAGCTTTCTACGTGGAAGTAAATATGTTTCCTTTTGCTGGAAGAGTACAATTTAGTAAGACCTTAATTTTGAGTTATTTACACTAATGGTTTAAATTTATTTATATTGTTAAAGGCGGGAAGAAAATCTTTTATAAGTGCAATAATTTTCTATATAATAATGGATCTAGATTGAAATTTCATGCTATTGCTTGACTTCTACTTGACCTAAATTTTATGGAGGACAAAAGCTCTCCAATCTTGACACCATTAATATGATGTGCAAATTCAAATTAGTCTGAAGACATTTTAATTCTAATTCTCTGTTGACTAAATTGTGGACAAATTACTATGTTTCTTTATGAGTTAAACATGAAAGTTGTGTTTTTCACTTTCTGAGAAGGTTTAACACAAGTGGTTGTTAAAATCTTAAATTCTTTGTAGTTTTAGATTACTCATGATTGGTTTCTTTTAGAGAGTTTTGGTTACAAGATTTTTCATTGGTTTGATTTACCTCATTTTTCCAAAATCAATGATGTCCTTCATAATATTTGATCTTTTTTCTGATTTGGATAATATTTCTTAATATGGTTTGAGGGCTATTTAAATGTTTTTATTAATGATAACAATCTTCATGCCTTTGGAAAGGCCTAACTTTCAAATTTTGAATGAAGAAAACTACAAATCGTTAAATCGAGCAAATGAGATGCATAGTGGATGAAACTTTGAGTTTACACCCCTTATGATGCATTTGTGAAATCCCTGATTGAATAAGTTTCACTTTTTTTTTTTCTTTTAAACCCTAATACTTAGGTATACTGATAAGAGATGTATCAACATATGTACCTTCTCTACCTTCTTATATATACATATGATGGCAAATGATTGGTCATCTATGTCGTCCATCTTGTCCTCTTTTTTTTTTTTTTTGCTCTTATTTCTTCTCCATTCATAACTCATCCCCAACCTTATCAGAGTGAATGTTTGAACTGATAATAGTTATCCCCTCATTCTCATCACTCCTTTCCTGTTCCACCTTATTTATAAACTTTCAAATAGTAAATATTTGTAAGACTTTAAATAAGATTGACCATACTTCCAATCCTGAAATCCANTATCCCCTCATTCTCATCACTCCTTTCCTGTTCCACCTTATTTATAAACTTTCAAATAGTAAATATTTGTAATACTTTAAACAAGATTGACCATACTTCCAATCCTGAAATCCGATTTTATTTGAATATTTTTCAATTTGATTTAATCACTCTTTAACTAATGTATAATCATAAATAACGAATTTAATCCTTGATATATTTGCANTTTGAATATTTTTCAATTTGATTTAATCACTCTTTAACTAATGTATAATCATAAATAACGAATTTAATCCTTAATATATTTGCATGGATTGATTCATAGTTAATTATACTTTAACTATCTCTCTTATTTTCTTCTCAAAATAAGGCGTGCTGGCATTTTTTTATGAATTTTATTGAGATATGCTAAGTAGAAATATGTATAGTGGACTTATAAAAGTTCTCTTCCTCATCAATATGCACTAGCATAGGAGGAATAATAGCTTGCAAGGAATATCTTAGGAGTTTTATGATCCACTATATAGATATAAATATTTTGCTTAATTTAAAATAATGATTCATACTTATGTTCTTACTCATCAATGATGTCAACAAATTATTGCTCATAGAAATTTTATTGCTTTTCTAGCTTAATAGCTTTAGTGCTTTTTCCTAAGGTGCTTAATATATCTCCTCTCAAGTTTTGGGATAGCTTCTTAAGTTCAATATCCATAAGTATAAGTTGAAGCATTCTTTTTCAAGATAATAGTCTCAAAATACACCATGTCTTATCTAGCCCTTTTAGTGCCTTCTCCTTAAACATCTAACCTTATGAGCGTCTAATAATCAACCTTCTCAACTTCAGTCAAGTTAATCTTCTCAATTAAAATCATATTAATTTATCATGATTGAGAAAAATACCATCTCCAAATTTACATTTCCCTAAGTTTCATACATTTTCCCTCTTAAGGCACTACTTAAGTGCTTTATTTAAGTTTCAATTATTAAAGATTTTCCTTTATTTGAATAATTATCTATCACTTTACTCCTTAGGCTAATTCTATTAAATTTCTACTCAGTTGAAAATTTTTTGAACTCCAATCCAATGATCAATACAAACATAATAACTCCAAAAGTTGTGTTCTTACTTGTAATACTAATCGCAATGGGGTATCCCTCATTCTCCTCTTTCTCAATAATCCTCGATAGTAGTTGATAAACTATTAACTTAAGAGCTTTACAAATTGGCTAAATGGGGATTCCTTGGCCTTCAAATTAGACTAAATGCCTCAAATCGAGTAAAAATTTATCAATCACCCCTCATTCTATTTATTCCTAAGAAATGTTAATGTTTCTTCACATGTACTATTAGAGTTAATAGTTGCATGCATAACAAAATCAATAAAAACAATAAAAAACCAAAATAAAATGTCAAATCATGCTACATTGAAACATCTCTCAAGCAATACTCGAACAATGAACTTTATTGAAATATTTGTCAAACATGGCTTGAATTTTGTTCTATCCATATTCCAACTATGATTAAACAAAGTTTGCATCAAGATCAAGCTATATTTGAACCATAATTAAACTATGTTTAAATATTTTAAAACCATATTTCAATCATTTTGAACAATGTCCCAGCCTTGTTCAAACTTTACTTGAACCTTATTCAAATCATATCAAAATAATATTCTAGCATTGTTCTAATATTACAAAACTTTATTTATTTAACCCATTTTTAAAACTTAGTTGGTCCTTGTTCTTATCATGTTCAAACAAAATTTGAATATTATTTTGATTTTTCTATAATTAAATTTGAATAAGATTCAAATAATATATGAAAAAGTTTATATCATACTTATAGATAGATAATGTGATGTATATTGTTATATTGGGTTTAGGGTTTTGACTACGAAAGACTTTTAAATAGTTAAATATATAATACCACCAATTTTGAATATTTAGTTGGATATAAAGATGAAAAATTGCAATAAAATTTGTCAAATATTTATCACACAAGTTTGGTATTATCGAAGATGAAGAAAGCAATACAAAAAACAGCTTTTGAAGTTCACTCCTTATTTGAAATTTTGTTTAACTCCTGAATAATTATTTTAATCCATGTGAGGGATAATTTGGTCTAAAATAAAAATTTAGAAGNACTAAAACAATACATAGTTTGAGAGCCATCTCCTCACTCAAAAATTCATGAATAATTCTCCTTCCTGGAAATCTTGATGGTTAAAATCATGAATGAGAGCTATTGAGTCAAAGGAACAGACAGCTTCNTTTTCCAAGCCGCGACCACACCTCTATTAGGCTATTGTTTTCATGACACTTCTCAAAAAATGCCTGAGATAGAAAGTTGTTTATGAAAACCAAATCTTTTCAACTGTGATAACTATAAAGCTTTTAATACCTTCTTCTAGAGTCATAAAGCTTCAATATATCACTTCAATGCTAACAACTTGACACTAAAACAATACATAGTTTGAGAGCCATCTACTCACTCAAAAATTCATGAATAATTCTCATTACTGGAAATCTTGATGGATAAAACCGTGAATGAGAGCTATTGAGTCAAAGGAACAGACAGCTTAATTGAATAGCTTATCCATCACCCTAGTGAAAAAAAAACCGCACATCCTTCATCTTTTGAACAACTTCAATCCCACAAGAACCAGCACCAGTAAAAGAAGAGCAACCCCTCGCCTACCCTTAATCATTATCCAGCACTTTCTTCAAAGATTATGAGCACTGAACGAAAACAGCGAATGTTTTCTGAAGTGTAACTAGAAGTATGAACAGTCCTATGATGAAAAAAATTAAAATAAAACAAAAAATCCTAATCCTTAATAGTGTTTGATAGGGAAAACAGAAAGCCAAATAAATTAAAAAAAAAAATTAAAGCAACAAAAGCTACCACTTTCTACAAGGATCAATATACAGTAAGAAGTCGGTCCCCAACTCGATTCCCCTAATCCATGGACAGCAAACAATTAGCTAAGGATTCCAAAANAAATAATGATTCATACTTATGTTCTTACTCATCAATGATGTCAACAAATTATTGCTCATAGAAATTTTATTGTTTTTCTAGCTTAATAGCTTTAGCGCATTTTTTCTTAAGGTGCTCAATATATCTCCTCTCTCTAGTTTTGGGATAGCTTCATAAGTTCAATATCCATAATATAAGTTGAAGTATTCTTTTTCAAGATAATAGTCTCAAAATACACCATGTCTTATCTAGCCCTTTTAGTGCCTTCTCCTTAAACATCTAACCTTATGAGCGTCTAATAATCAACCTTCTCAACTTCAGTCAAGTTAATCTTCTCAATTAAAATCATATTAATTTATCATGATTGAGAAAAATACCATCTCCAAATTTATATTTCCCTAAGTTTCATACATTTTTCCTCTTAAGGCACTACTTGAGTGCTTTATTTAAGTTTTAATTATTAAAGATTTTCCTTTATTTGAATAATTATCTATCACCTTACTCCTTAGGCTAATTCTGTTAAATTTCTACTCAGTTGAAAATTTTTTGAACTCCAATCTAATGATCAGTACAAACATAATAACTCCAAAAGTTGTGTTCTTACTTGTAATACTAAACACAATGGGGTATCCCTCATTCTCCTCTTTCTCAATAATCCTTGATAGTAGTTGATAAACTATTAACTTAGGAGCTTTACAAATTGGCTAAATGGGGATTCCTTGGACTTCAAATTAGTATAAATGCCTCAAATCGAGTAAGAAAATTATCAATCACCTCTCATTCTATTTATTCCCAAGAAATGTTAATGTTTCTTCACATGTAACATTAGAGTCAATAGTTGCATAAATAAAAAAATAAATAAATAACAGTAAAAAACTAAAATAAAATGTCTAATCATGCTACATTGAAACATCTCTCAAGCAATACTCGAACAATATTTGGACTTTATTGAAATATTTGTCAAACATGGCTTGAATTTTGTTCTATCCATATTCCAACTATGATTAAACAAAGCCTGCATCATGATCAAGCTATATTTTAACCATAATTAAACCATATTTAAATATTTTAAAACCTTATTTCGATCATTTTTAACAATATCTTAGCCTTGTTCAAACTTTACTTGAACCTTATTCAAATCATATCAAAATAATGTTCTAGCCTTGTTCTAATACTACATAACTTTATTTATTTAAGCCGTTTTTAAAACTTAGNTATATATATATATATATATATATATATATATATATATATATATATATATATATATATCTATGTGTGTGTGTGTGTGCATGCGCACGCGAGCGCATACATACATACATATGAAAATTTGACTTTGTATTCCTTATGATGTATTTGGATTAATGTCCTTTATATACTAAATTAGGCAATTATTCTCTAATATGTTATTCAATCAAAAGTTTTGAAAAGTTTAAACAAAATAATGAAGCTATGGCTTTGAATCAAACCAGATAGTTAAACTAAAGGCTTGAACTTAGGTTCAAATGTTTTCTTTCATTTTATGCTTGTTGTCTTTGATTTTGTAAGGGAGATGTTAAAAGGGGGAGTATGTCTAGAATTAATAGTATTTTTGAAAGAAAATCCTAAATGGAAAGTTCTTAGTAGATGATGAACACGTTGATGCTTATGAGAATTTTATAGCCATTGATGAGCCTTGTTGGCTTTTGGATTTAATAACATGGGTGTAGCATGGTGAAACTACATCATCTCATTTATGATGGATTCCATATAAGGGAGGTCCTATGCATCCTTCCCATTTATTCTCCATTTTCAGTTGAACCTAGATATTGATGCAAATTTCTTTGGTTGTGGATAATCTACGGGTAAGAAGGCCTATGATGTGATGGATCCATGCTAAAATGAGTTCTTGAACCTAGGTTGAAGGATTTAAAGTAATATGAATTTTGAGAGTATTTTTTCCAAAATTAGGTTTAAGGGGCTAAGGCATTATAGTTAATTAGCTAGTTTTTTAATTTTAATTTTATTTCTATAATAAGAGTGTGAGGGGTTTTTTATAGTGAAATAAACCTTGAAGAATGAGATGAGATTATTAAGAGTGGATTTAGAGTAGTTGATGAGGATATGAGATATAAAGGTTATGAGAATAGGCTAGGTTTTTATTAATAAAGTGGAGGAGCCAATGAGTNGATGCAAATCTCTTTGGTTGTGGATAATCTACGGGTAAGAAGGCTTATGATGTGATGGATCCATGCATAAAATGAGGTCTTGAGCCTAGGTTGAAGGATTTAAAGTAATATGAATTTTGAGAGTATTTTTTCCAAAATTTGCTTTAAGGGGCTAAGGCATTATAGTTAATTAGCTAGTTTTTTTATTTTAATTTTATTTCTATAATAAGAGTGTGAGGGGTTTTTTATAGTGAAATAAACCTTGAAGAATGAGATGAGATTATTAAGAGTGGATTTAGAGTAGTTGATGAGGATATGAGAATAGGCTAGGTTTTTATTAGAGGCTTATAGAGGAATGAAGATGCATAGCTTATGTAGGGGAATTAGAGGCTTAGAGAATGTTTAAAAATGATTTTATGGAGTGTGGAAAAAGGAATTTTAATGTGAACTATCTTTGATGTTAAAGGTGAGAGAAAGGAAGCCATGTTGGATAACTAGCAATCCTACCAAGGGATGCCCATGGTTTATCTGTCAAGCTCTTAAATCAAATAAATAAAATTCAATATAATATAATGGCCAAAATATATACTTTGAATTCTGAAAGAAGATTATTTATAATCATCATAATCATTAAGCACAAGAAAAAAAATAAAAATATGAAGAGAAAGCGGGGTGACATTTTAATTGGAGGTGTTAAATTATTTGACCGTCTTAATCAAAGACATTAAATGACCTTATTATTTTATACAAATCCAACCACTATCTATGTAATTCATAAATGCTCAAATTTAAAAGTTATGTTTAAAAACCTGGAGCCATTAAAAATAACTTAAAAATTGCATGATTTAAAATTAAAACATAAAATGCAATTCAGNACATTAAATGACCTTATTATTTTATACAAATCCAACCACTATCTATGTAATTCATAAATGCTCAAATTTAAATGTTATGTTTAAAAACCTGGAGCCATTAAAAATAACTTAAAAATTGCATTATTTAAAATTAAAACATAAAATGCAATTCAGTGGACAAGTGGACTAGGAATCATTTTTTTCTTGAATAATCTTGTGCTTTAACTTAAGATCCTATAAATGATCTTTATAGTCTTTTTCTAATTCATTTTATGTCTCCATTCCAATAACATCTTTGATGCCTTTAAGATATGGCCCATATAAGTCATGATGAGCCAAGCCATTTACAACTCCATGGAGTGGAGCTCCAAGAGCACTAAGCCAAATTATTTATAAAAGTAACTAATGTTGGAGCAAATATCTTATCCCTGCAAAGGGGAGTTGTCGCCTAATCATTCTCACTTCATTATTGACGTTCAATTACTATTTTCAACCACCATCATTTGATTGTTGTCATCATCGTTCAGCCAGTCACTTTGATTTAATTATAATTTTTGTCGTTCAACCATCATTATTATTTATGCCATCTTCTTCGGAGACAAGCTATGGATAGTGATTTACTTCATAATCTCATATTATTCAATTCAAAGAAAGGACTAAGTTTATTAATCTCAATTGGTATAGTGTTTTAGTTTACTTGAATCAGGCCTCATAACTTTTTTCAAACTAAAATGAGGAAAAATATAAAAATATATTGTACTTCTAAAATAATAGAGATGATATATTTATAATTTAAATTTAACTAATTTGACGCAAATCATTAACAATTGCTTGGAGTAGGGTTGTAAACGAACCGAGTTTGAGCGGTGTTCGAAATCGACTCGTGAACAGTGTGTTCGTGTTCGACTCGATTGNTATCTTATCCCTGCAAAGGGGAGTTGTCGCCTAATCATTCTCACTTCATTATTGACGTTCAATTACTATTTTTCAATCACCATCATTTGATCGTTGTCATCATCGTTCAACTAGTCACTTTGATTTAATTATAATTTTTGTCGTTCAACCATCATTATTATTTATGCCATCTTCATCTGAGACAAGCTATGGCTAATGATTTGCTTCATAATCTCATATTATTCAATTCAAAGAAGGGACTAAGTTTAATAATCTCAATTGGTATAGTGTTTTATTTTACTTGAATCAGGCCTCATAACTTTTCCAAACTAAAATGAGAAAAAAATATAAAAATATATTGTACTTCTAAAATAATAGAGATGATATATTTATAATTTAAATTTAACTAATTTGATGCAATTCATTAACAATTGCTTGGAGTAGGGTTGTAAACGAGCCGAGTTTGAGCGAGCTCAGGCTTGACTCGTGTTTGACTCGTTCGAAATAGCTCGTGTTCGAAATCAGCTCGTAAACAGTGTGTTCGTGTTCGGCTCGAAATTGACTCGTTAAACTTAAATTGAGAAAAATAGATGTAGTGTGGGATTCGAACCTGGATCAAATATATATGAAAAATTACACTAACCACATTGCTACATGAGGTGTTATGATTTAAATTTAGACATAAATATATATAATATATTATTATATAAATAATATATGTAATATATAATTATATAAATAGTTATATAATTTTTTTTTATTTCGAGCTAAAACGAGCCGAACACGAGCGAACAATGAGCTATTCGTGTTCGGCTTGTTTATAATTCGAGTTTTAAAAGTTTGTTCATGTTAGACTCGTTTACTTAACAAATGAGCCGAATACGAACTACTTAACAAATCAAACACGAGCTATTCGCAAACAAAAAGCTTTTTTTTGAAAGCGCTAGCTTGGAGTGGAGCGTGGAGGCGTGCACTGCTTTTTCTTCTTTTTTTTTTTCTCTATAAAACGAAACCTGTGGTTTGTGTTTGTTGGACCTTTGAAAGTGGGGGTTCATAAATTATGATCTCTTAAAGTGGGTGGATGTCCTTGTTAAATGCCACGTCAGCTGTACTGCCGTTGTATTAAATGTTTCTCTCAATCATGATTTATGAGGAGTAAAACCGAACATTTTTCTGGAAATTTATAAAAGTAGCACACGACAGTTTTCTACTTACATGTCTTACATCAAAGTTTTGATAATTAGATACATAATATTTTGATATTCTAGACTTAATTATGAAAATAATATATGATGCTAATTTTAAAATGATATAAAAAATTGGACTTATATGTGGGAGAATATGAAAGTTTGTTTGGGAGATATTTAAAAATATAAGAATCGTGTGCTATTTATGTAAATGCTCCTTTTTTAAGGTAGTTAAATGCATGACACTCAGGCACCCATTTAGAGCAGCTTATTTGGCGTCTGTGAGTTCTGAAAACGCAAGTCGAAACATTTAAGAATTGCGGTGTGCGGCTGCCTATCTAAATAATTTACATTAAACATGACCCGTGGGTTTGATACTGCGGTCGGTGGGTTTGACTCTGCGGCCCGCGTTTTCTCGCGCCTCTATTATTGTAATAACCCCCCACATTTTTTTGATCGCCTCACATTTCTTCTGCCCTCGTCTATCTTGATCGCCTCTCTGGATTGCTCCTCTCTCTCTCTCTCATCTCTCGCGTGCCTCTCTCTGATGGCAACAGACTGCCTTTGTTTTTTCCCTCTTCATTCCGATCTTTGGTGGCAACTGGTCGGCTCTCTACTCTCCCTCTTCCCTTCAATCTTCAACTCTCTCTTATGTTTACCGTGTTCTTCGTCCTCTCACGGTTTCACCTATATTTTTTGATGAATTGACTTTCTCTTTGCGTTTTGTGGCTTTCTCATTTGCGGTTTGAAGTGAAAATTTGGATTTTGCAAATTGTAGCTTTCTATTTATGATTTGGAATTCGGTTTTAGCGAATGTGTGGCTGATGAAATGGGGTTTTATCTTTACCTTTGGTGTTTCAGTAAGAATTTAAGAAATGGTTGAAGGAGGGTGCTTGATTTGTTGATAGCAATATTTTGAAATGTCGTGTATGTGCTTCGAGTTATATGAAAAAAATGGGGTGGGATTTTATCTTAAGCTTGGATGTTTTAGTGAGATATTGAGAAATGGCTGTGAGATGGTGTTTGATTTGTTGGTAGCAATGTTTCAAGTGTCTTGTATGTAGTAGCCTTTATTAAAAAATGAGATGGGGGTTTCATCTTACCTTTGTTGTTTGAGTGGGAATTTGATAAATGGCTGAAAGAGGGTGTTTGATTTGTTGTATCAATGCGTGGAGGTAATGTTCATATGTGTTTTGTAATGGAATCTTTAAATTGGAATTGTATCTTGGAAAGTACCAAATGGGTTCAATTTTTGAAAATTGAAAGCATTCTAGACCATATTTGCCCCATTTTAAGTTTATTTTACTCTCTGAAAGACCATTCATCAGATATCAATGTTTCGGGTCACTGTATGCAATTACCTCAAAATAGTGGAGTGTGGAGGTGTTGGAGGTGTCTGTGTGGTGGTGGTGGTGTTAGAGGTGTTGGAGGTGTTGGAGGTGTCTGGTGGCATGTAAAGGCGTTGTTGGTGTTGGAGTTGTCTGGTGGTGTCTGTTGNTATATATATATATATATATATATATATATATATATATATATATATATATATATATGAGTGTGTGTGTGTGTGCGCATGCGCGCGCGAGCGTATACATACATACATATGAAAATTTGACTTTGTATTCCTTATGAAGTATTTGGATTAATGTTCTTTATATATTAATTTAGGCAATTATTCTCTAATATGTTATTCAATCAAAAGTTTTGAAAAGTTTAAACAAAATAATGAAGCTATGGCTTTGAATCAAACCAGATAGTTAAATTAAAGGGTTGAACTTAGGTTCAAATTTTTTCTTTGATTTTATGCTTGTTGTCTTTGATTTTGTAAGGGAGAAGTTAAAAGGGGGAGTATGCCTAGAATTAATAGTATTTTTGAAAGAAAATCCTAAATGGAAAGTTCTTAGTAGATGATGAGCACGTTGATGCTTCTGAGAATTTTATAGCCATTGATGAGCCTTGTTGGCTTTTGGATTTAATAACATGGGTGTTGCATGGTGAGACTACATCATCTCATTTATGATGGATTCCATATAAGGGAGGTCCTATGCATCCTTTCCATTTGTTCGCCATTTTCAGTTGAACCTAATTATTGATGCAAATCTCTTTGGTTGTGGATAATCTACGGGTAAGAAGGCTTATGATGTGATGGATCCATGCATAAAATGAGGTCTTGAGCCTAGGTTGAAGGATTTAAAGTAATATGAATTTTGAGAGTATTTTTTCCAAAATTTGCTTTAAGGGGCTAAGGCATTATAGTTAATTAGCTAGTTTTTTTATTTTAATTTTATTTCTATAATAAGAGTGTGAGGGGTTTTTTATAGTGAAATAAACCTTGAAGAATGAGATGAGATTATTAAGAGTGGATTTAGAGTAGTTGATGAGGATATGAGATTAGGCTAGGTTTTTATTAGAGGCTTATAGAGGAATGAAGATGCATAGCTTATGTAGGGGAATTAGAGGCTTAGAGAATGTTTAAAAATGATTTTATGGAGTGTGGAAAAAGGAATTTTAATGTGAACTATCTTTGATGTTAAAGGTGAGAGAAAGGAAGCCATGTTGGATAACTAACAATCCTACCAAGGAATGACCATGGTTTATCTGTCAAGCTCTTAAATCAAATAAATAAAATTCAATATAATATAATGGCCAAAATATATACTTTGAATTCTGAAAGAAGATTATTTATAATCATCATAATCATTAAGCACAAGAAAAAAAATAAAAATATGAAGAGAAAGCGGGGTGACATTTTAATTGGAGGTGTTAAATTATTTGACCGTCTTAATCAAAGACATTAAATGACCTTATTATTTTATACAAATCCAACCACTATCTATGTAATTCATAAATGCTCAAATTTAAATGTTATGTTTAAAAACCTGGAGCCATTAAAAATAACTTAAAAATTGCATGATTTAAAATTAAAACATAAAATGCAATTCAGTTGTGCTTTAACTTAAGATCCTATAAATGATCTTTATAGTCTTTTTCTAATTCATTTTATGTCTCCATTCCAATATCATCTTTGATGCCTTTAAGATATGGCCCATATAAGTCATGATGAGCCAAGCCATTTACAACTCCATGGAGTGGAGCTCCAAGAGCACTAAGCAAAATTATTTATAAAAATAACTAATGTTGGAGCAAATATCTTATCCCTGCAAAGGGGAGTTGTCGCCTAATCATTCTCACTTCATTATTGACGTTCAATTACTATTTTTCAATCACCATCATTTGATCGTTGTCATCATCGTTCAACTAGTCACTTTGATTTAATTATAATTTTTGTCGTTCAACCATCATTATTATTTATGCCATCTTCATCTGAGACAAGCTATGGCTAATGATTTGCTTCATAATCTCATATTATTCAATTCAAAGAAGGGACTAAGTTTAATAATCTCAATTGGTATAGTGTTTTATTTTACTTGAATCAGGCCTCATAACTTTTCCAAACTAAAATGAGAAAAAAATATAAAAATATATTGTACTTCTAAAATAATAGAGATGATATATTTATAATTTAAATTTAACTAATTTGATGCAATTCATTAACAATTGCTTGGAGTAGGGTTGTAAACGAGCCGAGTTTGAGCGAGCTCAGGCTTGACTCGTGTTTGACTCGTTCGAAATAGCTCGTGTTCGAAATCAGCTCGTAAACAGTGTGTTCGTGTTCGGCTCGAAATTGACTCGTTAAACTTAAATTGAGAAAAATAGATGTAGTGTGGGATTCGAACCTGGATCAAATATATATGAAAAATTACACTAACCACATTGCTACATGAGGTGTTATGATTTAAATTTAGACATAAATATATATAATATATTATTATATAAATAATATATGTAATATATAGTTATATAAATAGATATATAATTTTTTTTTTAATTTCGAGCTAAAACGAGCCGAACACGAGCGAACAATGAGCTATTCGTGTTCGGCTTGTTTATAATTCGAGCTTTAAAAGTTTGGTCATGTTAGGCTCGTTTACTTAACATATGAGCCGAACACGAACTACTTAACGAACCGAACACGAGCTATTCACGAACAAAGATCTTTTTTTTTTTGAAAGCGCTACCTTGGAGTGGAGCGTGGAGGCGTGCACTGCTTTTTCTTCTTTTTTTTTTTTTTTCTCTATAAAACGAAACTTGTGGTTTGTTGTTTGTTGGACCTTTGAAAGTGGGGGTCATAAATTATGATCTCTTAATGTGGGTGGATGTCCTTGTTAAATGCCACGTCAGCTGTACTGCCGTTGTATTAAATGTTTCTCCCAATCATGATTTATGAGGAGTAAAACCGAACATTTTTCTGGAAATTTATAAGCAGCACACGATAGTTTTCTACTTACATGTCTTACATCAAAGTTTTGATAATTAGATACATAATATTTTGATATTCTAGACTTAATTATGAAAAAAATATATAATGCTAATTTTAAAATGATATAAAAAATTGGACTTATATGTGGGAGAATATGAAAGTTTGTTTGGGAGATATTTAAAAATATAAGAATTGTGTGCTATTTATGTAAATGCTCTTTTTTTAAGGTAGTTAAATGCATGACACTCAGGCACCCATTTAGAGCAGCTTATTTGGCGTCAGTGAGTTCTGAAAACGCAAGTAGAAACATTTAGGAATTGCGGCGCACGACCGCTTATCTAAATAATTTATATTAAACATGACCCGTGGGTTTGACTCAGCGGCCGGTGGGTTTGACTCTGCGGCCTGCGTTTTCTCGCGCCTCTATTATTGTAATAACCCCCCACAATTTTTCTATTCTCGTCTCTCTCGATCGCCTCACATTTCTTCTGCCCTCGTCTCTCTTGATCGCATCTCTGGATTGCTCCTCTCTCTCGCATCTCTCGCATGCCTCTCCCTGATGGCAACAGACTGCCTTTGTTTTTTTCCTCTTCATTCTGGTGGCAACTGGTCGGCTCTCTACTCTCCCTCTTCCCTCTAATCTTCGACTCTCTCTTATGTTTACCGTGTTCTTCGTTCTCTCACAGTTTCACCTATATTTTTTGATGAATTGACTTTCTCTTTGCGTTTTGTGGCTTTCTCATTTGCGGTTTGAAGTGGAAATTTGGATTTTGCAATTTGTAGCTTTCTATTTATGATTTGGAATTCGGTTTAAGCGAATGTGTGGCTGATGAAATGGGGTTTTATCTTTACCTTTGGCGTTTCAGTAAGAATTTAAGAAATGGTTGAAGGAGGGTGCTTGATTTGTTGATAGCAATGTTTTCAAATGTCGTGTATGTGCTTCGTGTTATATGCAAAAAATGGGGTGGGATTTTATCTTAAGCTTGGATGTTTTAGTGAGATATTGAGAAATGGCTCTGAGATGGTGCTTGATTTGTTGGTAGCAATGTTTCAAGTGTCTTGTATGTAGTAGCCTTTATTAAAAAATGGGATGGGGGTTTCATCTTACCTTTGGTGTTTGAGTGGGAATTTGATAAATGGCTGAAAGAGGGTGTTTGATTTGTTGATATCAATGCGTGGAGGTAATGGTCATATGTGTTTTGTAATGGAATCTTTAAATTGGAATTGCATCTTGGAAAGTACTAAATGGGTTCAATTTTTGAAAATTGAAAGCATTCTAGACCATATTTGCCCCATTTTAAGTTTATTTTACTCTCTGAAAGACCATTCATCAGATATCAATGTTTCGGGTCACTGTATGCAATTACCTCAAAATAGTGGAGTGTGGAGGTGTTGGAGGTGTCTGTGTGGTCGTGTGTGGAGGTGTCTGTGTGGTGATGGTGGTGTTAGAGGCGTTGGAGGAGTTGGAGGTGTCTGGTGGCATGTAGAGGCGTTGTTGGTGTTGGAGTTGTCTGGTGGTGTCTATGTTATGGTGTGCGGAGGTGGTGTTGTTTGTGTGGAGGTGTTGGTGTGTGGTTGTGGAGTTGATGATTAGTGTTGTTCTGTTTGTGTGGAGGTGTTGGTGCGTAGAGGTGGTGCTNTGTGTGGAGGTGTTGGTGTGTGGTTGTGGAGTTGATGATTAGTGTTGTTCTGTTTGTGTGGAGGTGTTGGTGTGTGGAGGTGGTGCTGGTGGTGTGGTGGATGTGTTGGTGCTTGATGTGCCGATATGTGAAGGTGTTGGCGTGGAGGTGGTGGTGTCTGGTGGAGGTGTTGGTGTTTGTGTGGTGGTGTGTGGAGGTGGTGGTGTCTGTGTAGAGGTGTTCGTGTGTGGTTGTGGAGGTGGTGGTCAGTCTTTGGTTCTGTTTGTGTGGAGGTGTTGATGTGTGGAGGTGGTGCTAATGGTATAGTGGACGTGCTGATGTCTTGATGTGTCAGTGTGTGGAGGCGTTGGTGCGGAGGTGGTGGTGATGATATTGTGTAATTTTGATTTTTCCTTGATTTACGATATTATGACATTTCTATACTTTTTAATTAGTTTTTTTTCATGCTACTAATACAATGATTACNGCGGAGGTGGTGGTGATGATATTGTGTAATTTTGATTTTTCCTTGATTTGCGATATTATGACATTTCTATACTTTTTAATAGTTTTTTTTTCATGCTACTAATACAATGATTAAGACAAAGGAGGCTGGTTCATATGCAATGTTGGATAAAGAGACAAAATTAACATTTTGTAATCTTTGCCTCAATGAGGTCGATCTAGAAAATAAGCCAACAAACTATTTCAACAAGTAAGGTTGAAAAAATATTATTAAAAAAATTAAGGAAAGTACAGACAGAGAGTAAGATAGGATGCATTTAAAAACAAGCAGGACTAGCTAAAGAAGGATTGAAAATTTGGAAGGAGTTGAAGCGAAGATCAATGAGCTTGGGGTGGGATCCAGNTTTTGTAATCTTTGCCTCAATGAGGTCGATCTAGAAAATAAGCCAACAAACTATTTCAACAAGTAAGGTTGACAAAATATTATTAAAAAAATTATGGAAAGTACAGACAGAGAGTAAGATAGGATGCATTTGAAAACAAGCAGGACTAGCTAAAGAAGGATTGAAATTTTGGAAGGAGTTGAAGCGAGGATCAACGAGCTTGGGGTGGGATCCGATGAAGTAAACGATTGATGCTTTTGAGGAGTAGTGGTGTCTTTACGCAACGATATCGACTTCTGTAGGGTAGACGATGATCATGAACATGTTCCTGCTGAGACATATGAATAGTGACTTGGACAATCCTTGTCAGAGGCTGACAATGATGTTTTCGAGACTTGTAATAAAGACGAGGAAGGTGCAATTGAGATGACAAAGTTGAATGAACGAATTAAGGATGTGATAGTTGGTGTGTGATTGGAGTTTTTATCATATTATTAATTGTAATGGTTGATAAAGAGATTCACTGTTTATTATATTTATATTTTATATAGTGCATGCTTATTTTCGTTCATTGTGTATTTGATATTGATTATTTTGAACTTTTACATTGTTTGTAAGTATTTTTTTCCTTTCACATTTTATTTGTTTTTTGTTTGGTGGGTTTTGGAGGTTTATGATGAGGTGTTTGACCTTATGGGTTTTTCTGAATGGCCTATTTGTCGTTGTTGGTTGGTGTCACATGTGAAATTTTAATGAAGGCAACGAAGTTCTTCTCTTTTTTTTAGCACTACAATTTTTTAGGTTATTCTGGATGACCTTTCTAGTGAAATGCATATGTGATACACATGAGCTTGGTATTACGAAAGTTAAAGACAACCACAAACCCCTTTTTTATAAGTTTTGTTGTCTTCTTGTAGTGTCATATTAGTTGGTTGATATACTGAGTTCTCTGAGACCTCACAACTGCACAAAACTATAATTAATTACTTCTGCTATCAAATTTCACTTGTGATATATCCAATGAGATGTCTTTTAAAACATTTAAGAAAGATGTGCTCGAGTCTTTTTAGTACCTCCCAAGTATTGCACTGCTACTATGGACTTCAAAATTCCTTGTTAACTTCATGTCCATCACATAGCAGCGGAGACAATTTTACAGGAGCTCGCAGAGAATCACAGAAAACTGTGACTTTTTTTAGTGGGCAGATAGGCTGGAAGATTCTACCACCGAAAGTNACGATTGATGCTTTTGAGGAGTAGTGGTGTCTTTACGCAACGATATCGACTTCTGTAGGGTAGACGATGATCGTGAACATGTTCCTGCTGAGACATATGAATAGTGACTTGGACAATCCTTGTTAGAGGCTGACAATGATGTTTTCGAGACTTGTAATAAAGACGAGGAAGGTGCAAATGAGATGACAGAGTTGAATGAACGAATTAAGGATGTGATAGTTGGTGTGTGATTGGAGTTTTTATCATATTATTAATTGTAATGGTTGATAAAGAGATTCACTGTTTATTATATTTATATTTTATATAGTGCATGCTTATTTTCGTTCATTGTGTATTTGATATTGATTATTTTGAACTTTTATGTTATTTGTAAGTATTTTTTTCCTTTCACATTTTATTTGTTTTTTGCTTGGTGGGTTTTGGAGGTTTATGATGAGATGTTTGATCTTATGGTTTTTTCTGAATGACCTGTTTGTCGTTGTTGGTTGGTGTCACATGTGAAATTTTAATGAAGACAACGAAGTTCTTCTCTTTTTTTTAGCACTACAATTTTTTAGTTTATTCTGGATGACCTTTCTAGTGAAATGCATATGTGATACACATGAGCTTGATATTACGAAAGTTAAAGACAACCACAAACCCCTTTTTTTATAAGTTTTGTTGTCTTCTTGTAGTGTCATATTAGTTGGTTGATATACTGAGTTCTCTGAGACCTCACAACTGCACAAAACTATAATTAATTACTTCTGCTATCAAATTTCACTTGTGATATATCCAATGGGATGTCTTTTAAAACATTTAAGAAAGATGTGCTCGAGTCTTTTAGTACCTCCCAAGTATTGCACTACTACTATGGACTTCAAAATTCCTTGTTAACTTCATGTCCATCACATAGCAACGGAGACAATTTTACAGGAGCTCGCAGAGAATCATAGAAAACTGTCTTTTTTTAGTGGGCAGATAGGCTGGAAGATTCTACCACCGAAAGCGATCAAGCATGGAGAGAATCCCTAGAGAACGGCTTAGCTCTTGACATACACTGTCTGCATTTTAAAAATTATATTATCATAATATNTGGAGAGAATCCCTAGAGAACGGCTTAGCTCTTGACATACACTGTCTGCATTTTAAAAATTATATTATCATATTATTAATTATTATTTTAATAGTATTTTTCATAATTTTTGTAATCATGATACACACTATTAAGTAAGGCGTCTATATTTTTTTTGTAATGTTTTGCACTGAATTTTTTGCTTCTAACATATAAAATGTATTAGTGTAACAGTTTTGTTGCAAAGAACATTACTATACAGGGGCATAATTGTTATTTGTCTAAAAACACCTGCAACACAACTGTGTTCAAACTTCAATCAGCATATTATTAAGCTGTAGCTGTCCCAAATAGACCCTTAGCCCAAACCCTAAAACCTAACTCAGGTTGACCCAATCCAAACCTGACCCAATCTAGACCCGATCCAGCTCAAGTCTAGCCCAATTTAACCCAAAACCCAAAACCTAACCCAGGTCTGACCTCTATACCTGACCAAGCTCAGGTCTATCCCAACTTAATCCAAACCCTAAAACTTAACCCAGGTTTGACCCAACCCAGATCTGGCCCTCTAAACACGGCCCAGCTTAAGTTTAGCCCAACTTAACCAAAACCCTAAAGCCTAACCCAGGTCTGACTCAACCCAGACCCTACCCAACTCAGGTTGAGCCCAACCTAACCCAAATGATCCAAAACACCCTGAAATCATCAAAATAACCCNGTATTAGTGTAACAGTTTTGTTGCAAAGAACATTACTATACAGGGGCATAATTGTTATTTGTCTAAAAACACATGCAACACAACTGTTTTCAAACTTCAAAAAGCAAACAAACAGCTAGCTTATTCGTTGTAGCTTTCTGTGCTAGGTGTTGCACATCAGCATATTATTAAGCTGTAGCTGTCCCAAATAGACCCTTAGCCTAAACCCTAAAACCTAACTCAGGTCTGACCCAATCCAAACCTGACCCAATCTAGACCCGATCCAGCTCAAGTCTAGCCCAATTTAACCCAAAACCCAAAACCTAACCCAGGTCTGACCTCTATACCTGACCAAGCTCAGGTCTATCCCAACTTAATCCAAACCCTAAAACTTAACCCAGGTTTGACCCAACCCAGATCTGGCCCTCTAAACACGGCCCAGCTTAAGTTTAGCCCAACTTAACAAAAACCCTAAAACCTAACCCAGGTATGACTCAACCCAGACCAGACCCAACTCAGGTTGAGCCCAACCTAACCCAAATGATCCAAAACACCCTGAAATCATCGAAATAACCAAAAACACCCTAAAACTACCCAAATAACCCAAAACATCTCAAAACCACCCAAATGACCCAAAACATCACGAAACTACCCAAGTCAACCCAAATTTCACCCTAATCTACCCAAGTCAACTCTAATCAAACCTCAATCTACTCGAGTCAACCCAAGTCAACTCAGGTCAAAGCAAATCAAACCTTAACTTGACTGGATCAACCCAAGTCAATCTAGTCAACCCAAATCAAACCCTAATTTCCCTAGTCAACCTAAGTCAACTAGGATCAGCCCAAATTAAGTCCTAACCTATCGGGGCCAACTCAAGTCAACCNAATAACCCAAAACATCTCAAAACCACCCAAATGACCCAAAACATCACGAAACTACCCAAGTCAACCCAAATTACACCCTAATCTACCCAAGTCAACTCTAATCAAACCTCAATCTACCTGAGTCAACCCAAGTCAACTCAGGTCAAAGCAAATCAAACCTTAACTTGACTGGATCAACCCAAGTCAATCTAGTCAACCCAAATCAAACCCTAATTTCCCTGGTCAACCTAAGTCAACTAGGATTAGCCCAAATTAAGTCCTAACCTATCGGGGCCAACTCAAGTCAACGCTTGCCAACCCAAATCAAACCTTAGCCTATTCAAGTTAGCTCAAGTCAACTTGAGTCAACCTAAATCAAACCCTAACCTACCCAGGGCAACCCCAATCAACCTGAGTCATTCCAAACCAGACCCAAACATACCCAAATCAATCCAGCTTGACTCAAGTTAATCTTAAAATCATCCACAACTAATTTTGGTAAACCCAAGCCGACCAAGTTTAAACCGATNCCCAATCAACCTGAGTCATTCCAAACCAGACCCAAACATACCCAAATCAATCCAGCTTGACTCAAGTTAATCCTAAAATCATCCACAGCTAATTTTGGTAAACCCAAGCTGACCAAGTTTAAACCGAACTACTTTGAATCAACTTGTCTAATCCAAGGCTATTTTTATGTTATTTTATGCATGTCTCTATGTTTTATTATGTTATTTCATTTTATATTAAGTTACTTCATGTATTTCATGTTAATTACATGTTTTATTATGTTTTTATGTTTAAAAAAAAACAAAAAATTAAAAAAAAAACAAAAAAAAAGACAAACCTCCTTCCAGGTGGCTTTTTTCTAAATCAAAAATNAAAAAAAAAAAAAAAAAAAAAGACAAACCCCCTTCCAGCTGGCTTTTTTCTATATCAAAAATATAAAATAACAAACTTCAAAACTTAGAAAAACCTTATTTATCCAACATGATTGAAAAGATCTACGAATTGAAACAAATGATTAATTCAACTTCAAGTTATAATTAAAATACACCAAGACAAAGAACAGAAACAAAACCTAGACAGATCTGACATGATTCCTATTTTAGCTGACGTGACCATTATAACTCGAGGACATACACTTACCCTAGGTTATNCTTCAAGTTATAATTAAAATACACCAAGACAAAGAACAGAAACAAAACCTAGACAGATCTGACATGATTCCTGTTTTAGCTGACGTGACCATTATAACTCGAGGACATACACTTACCCTAGGTTGCTCTGAGTATAGAAACCTAGGACAGTTTATGTACCTAGCTAGAATTAAGGACCAGGACATATAAAACGCCTAATCCTACCCCTTTAGACTAAAGGCAATACCTTAGAAGGATGTAACCCATGCTTAATGACGAAGGTATTTCAAACCTCCTTGAGACTACTAATCCCTTGAGCTACAACATTTAAGGGGGATTCCTGGTTATGAGGCTGGTTATAAATGATAGATACCGATTTTCTTCGGATTATGGAAAACCATGGGCATCTTGACCGGATAAATCCTTCCCAATGTCTATGTTAGTACACCTATTAAGCTTCTTTGTACAGCTTAGTTTCAACTTTCCATCTAGAAATCTTTTCTACCTTACTCTAGAGTATAGGGGTTCTGATTAATTCATGTCAATCATTTTAAGTGTCACTGATTCATCTTTTTAAACCCTATATAACCCGCTAAAGCATAATTCTAATCTTTTCAAACTTCAAATATCATTGATTTATCATTTAAACCTATTCAATCAGTTTAAATAATATCAATTTAATCCTTTCAAACCCTTTAAAAATCACTCCTTAAATATCAATCTTTCTTTGTCAGATAATCAAGTTCTTCTACCTTTTGAGCTCAAACTCTTTAAATCCTTTCATAATTCAACTTTTTACATTAATTAAGAGTTTTCTATATGGTTCATGAATTTAAGGATGTAATTAACTACGAGGGCTTGATCTTGTGGGAATCAAGGCTCTAGAATTAAAATAAATCTTATGTTACACATGTAAGGTAAGGGAAACCCCCTGGTTCTCTAAACCAAAAGAAGGCTTTCATCATCTAGGTGGTTAGGCCCATTTCAAAGGTAATATTCTCTTCCATTTGGAGGATATTATTCTTTAAAATGTCGTGCCTGATCATTTAGATATAATATCTTTTGAAATGCACTATGGTGTTGACGAACAAAAATTTCCTCACTATATTCTTTTTCTCATTACACAACTCAGGTTGCTTTTCTCTCCATCTTCTGTAATAAGTCAAGTTATTTTTCATCATTATCATCATTACCCTTTACAGATTCAGACTACTATCTTTGGACTTTCCATGGGTCTACTAATTTCACCTGTATTATGGTCTCACTACATAACCTTATCTTACAAATTTAAACTATAGTGGCATATGTGTACTTTACAAAATCAGCTTGCCAAATTATTTAAAGAGAGACATGCATAGGATTTTTGTCTTCTTCAAATAAGTTGACAAGCTGATTTTGTAAATTTTTTTTTTAATTTTGTCAGTAGATTCATTGGAAATTTCCTCCTTAATTGCTGATAATGATTTTTGAATGAGATATCTTCTTTAGCTTGATTTTAGGTAGGGCTGCTTTATTAGTTTGGATTACTTTTTTAATGAAAATAACCTTTTCTTCAATTTGAATGGTTGTCTGTCATTTTACTGAATAATTTCATTATATACATTTACGATTTAAAGCATCATTTTGGATTTCGAGATTCTATGACTGAATCCGTAGAATTTGACATTAAGTGAAAAAATATAAATCTGATTGACCTTCTATTAAGATATCAAATGGAATTTTAGATGTGTAAGAGAAGATTCAACCCAATGGGAATAGATAGTTTTGAATGGAGGGGGCAACATTTGGGTTACACACCATAATCATCCCACCATTTATAAAACCAATGGGGAATATCATTGGATAAGATTTTAAACATCATTATAAACACCCATGAATGTTTTCATCTATGATTAGTAACAAGAAATGCTTTAGTCATGGTTTCAATGTAAGTCCAGTAATTAAGAGAAAAAGATTTTCTACATTGAGATTCTGGATGTTTATCATCAATTGTTCTAATTTGACGTGGAGTAATGCTCCAGTCTTTATGATTAATAATTCTATGAATTATTGCTTTGCTATAAGCAATATATTTATTTTCTTCCCTATAGTTGTGTTGGATTTCGGCACATTTAAGAGAGATAAGAATTGCTTCATACATATTACAATCATAAAAGTATTCTTGGGGAAAAGGATTAGTACCAAGATAGAGTCCAAGAATAGCCCATGAGGATGTAAGATGCTAGTCATTGTCATTGATTTCTAGAATACGAGAGACTGAAATTTTGATGCAAAGTAATGATTCAGATTAAGATTCAAAAAATTTTTAGTAAGATTTAAGAGATGATTTAGGATAAGTAGAGGAAAAAGCTTAAGATGAAGGAGGTTGATCACCATAAAAATATTTGGTAAAATTCATGCGGGGAGGATTGCTGCCACTAACCCCCCCT
>JXCR01048781.1:343968-363466 GCA_002079205.1 Phalaenopsis hybrid cultivar | reverse complement strand
ATAATAATATATTAATATTAGTTGTATAAATATTATATATTTATATAATATAAGTTATATAATTAATTTCGAACATTTCACAAATATTTCAAACATTGCGAATTAATTTCAAACAAATTCAACCAAACACGAACAATTTCGAACACGAGCATATTTCAAACACACTTAATTTGAAATGAACCGAACACGATCACGAGCTATGCTCACTCGTGTTCGATTTGTTTACACCACCAGCCATTATAAAGATTAATATGGTTGATGTGTTTGTTTTAGGCTTACGTCGTCATCATCTTTGGGTATGCCACAGCTCTAGCTCTTAGTTGTGGCATCTATCTTTAAACTAGGCAATATCACTACTCTTTGGGCTAACTACTAAAGAATTGGAGTTTCTTACATCTATTTAAACCATGTTAACTCCTCTAGCTTGATATGGCCTTTGTTATTCAGCTTTGATTTAACTATTGTCCCTGTCTTTTTGCTGACCATTATTTTGTTATTGTCATTAGGGGTGTAAACGAGCCAAATAAGCTCGGCTCGTTTATATTTCAAGCTCAAAAAGTGTGTTTGTGTTTGGCTCGTTTGCTTAACGGGCCTAACACGAGCTGTTCACGAACAAAGAGTCTTTTTAACAACCTGAATCATGTAGCCATAAGACAATAAACGAACACGAGCTGTTCACGAACAAAGAGTCCTTTGAACAACCCTAATCATGTCGCCATAAAATAATAAGGGTTTGAGCGAGCTGTTCACGAACAAAGAGTCCTTTTAACAACCCTAATCATGTAACCATAAGACAATAAGGGTTTGGGCAAGATAAACATATTATTATATATATTAAAACATCATTTGAATCTAATTTAATAATTTTTATTCTATTTTCTTAATCAATATTTTAATTGACCATAANATTTTTTAAAATACTACTTTATATATATATATATATATATATATATATATATATATATATATATATATCACACGGACTGGTAGGGAGGCATGACCCTCGGTCAATCTAAAAGATATATTTATTTATTTAAAAGATTGATCAACGGTCAGAGACCACTAATCAACCCTTATAGGTTAGATTGCTCGAGGGGCAGACCTTCCTTCCAGTCCGTGTGCTATTCGAATCCTCCCGAAATGGTTAAGATTCAAACACCCGACTCGAGGGTCTTACGCCAAAGCCGCTAACAATGAGTCAGGTCACACACACACACACACACACACAAATATATATATAAACGCCGCTAGATTTATTGTTTAGTACTACTTCCCATGTTAAAGATCACGAGACACATAATTGATTTACATTTGTATGAATTTGTTAGTGAATTGATANATTTTTTAAAATACTACTTTATATATATATATATATATATATATATATATATATATATATATATATATCACACGGACTGGTAGGGAGGCCTGTCCCTCGGTCAATCTAAAAGATATATTTATTTATTTAAAAGATTGATCAACGGTCAGAGACCACTGATCAACCCTTATAGGTTAGATTGCTCGAGGGGCAGACCTCCCTTCCAGTCCGTGTGCTATTCGAATCCTCCCGAAATGGTTAAGATTCGAACCCCCGACTCGAGGGTCTTACGCCAAAGCCGCTAACAAAGAGTCAGGTCACACACACACACACAGATATATATATAAACGCCGCTAGATTTATTGTTTAGTACTACTTCCCATGTTAAAGATCACGAGACACATAATTGATTTACATTTGTATGAATTTGTTAGTGAATTGATATTAAGGACTCTTAAGTTCAAATAAAGAATTATGTTAGTATATTGAACTACACATTATTGGAACAAATAGATATTCATCTCAACATCCTCGAATTCTCTCTCCCTCACACACACACACCTTTCATGTTTTTCTTTATTTCTACCACTATTCTAAAGTATTTCTTCCTCTATATATTTTTATTCTTCTATTTCGATAATCCAAGTTTGGCCACTTGATATCAGAGATAGACTTGGCATACATAGGTAGGATTTAAGTTAAATAAGATTTAATAAATCTGNGGCCACTTGATATCAGAGATAGACTTGGCATACATAGGTAGGATTTAAGTTAAATAAGATTTAATAAATCTGGATTTATTAAATTTAGATATTATTAAATTCTAAATAATTTTTTATTTAATTAAGATTAAATCTAGTTAAATCCATTTGATGTGTTTGACATAAATCTATATGAATTTTTTTTTTTTGCGCTAAATCCGATAAATCTAACTAATAAGTGGATTTAATAAATTAGGATTTAATGAACAGATCAAGCAAAAATTGGATTTAACTCAATGACAGGTTTATCTAACCTATTTATAGTATTTGACTAAATTTAAGTTAAATCTTAAATGTAACTCTTCCACACATGTCGTTCATCACCAGCCACTTTACAAAGCTCTAAGCAAATCCTAATGACTCTCAATCATAACTCAATAAAATCACTTTACTTCACTACTGCCACATCATTCTTGATGCCTCATCCTTCTGAAATGTAAAATTTCATGGACCTAATCCACAATATTGAGTTATGCATGTCTCAAATGTAAACTTACAGCCACATCATTCTTGTTATGCTTCTTCATTTCTTGGGTAAACAAAATCACTGTAGCTCTCTCCATCTCTATTATCTTTCGAAAAAAAAAAACAGATGTCTAAAATTCAAACTCCTCTACCAGCAGACCAGATCTCTCTCAATCTTCTTCCAAGCATGATATTCAAATACTTAGCACTCAAGTTTCTCATGTCCAATGTCAAAAAAATAGCTCACATTCAGCTCTCTAATGACAAGTATCCAACATGGAGATCTCAAATATTCAAACTATTCAGAGCTAATGGCTTTGAAGGCATCTTAGAAGGAAAGGAAATCTATCAAGTGAAACAGATTTAGGATTCAACAAGACATCTCCAAATCCAACATTTCTACAAAGGCAACTGATAGATCAAAATCTATCTATTGCATTCTATTCTACTATTTCCTCCTCCATTCTTTCTTATCTCTTCACTTTGGAATCCACTGCTGAAATTTGGAGTACACTTGGTAAATGTCATCAANTGTCGTTCATCACCAGCCACTTTACAAAGCTCTAAGCAAATCCTAATGACTCTCAATCATAACTCAATAAAACCACTTTACTTCACTACTGCCACATCATTCTTGATGCCTCATCCTCTCAAATGTAAACTTTCATGGACCTAATCCACAATCTTGAGTTGTGCATGTATCAAATGTAAACTTACAGCCACATCATTCTTGTTATGCTTCTTCATTTCTTGGGTAAACAAAATCACTGTAGCTCTCTCCATCTCTATTATCTTTCGAAAAAAAAAACAGATGTCTAAAATTCAAACTCCTCTACCAGCAGACCATATCTCTCTCAATCTTCTTCCAGGCATGATATTCAAATACTTAGCACTCAAGTTTCTCATGTCCAATGTCAAAAAAATAGCTCACATTTAGCTCTCTAATGACAAGTATCCAACATGGAGATCTCAAATATCAAACTATTCAGAGCTAATGGCTTTGAAGGCTTCTTAGAAGGAAAGGAAATCTATCAAGTGAAACAGATTTAGGATTCAACAAGACATCTCTACACAAATCCAACATTTCTACAATGGCAACTGATAGATCAAAATCTATCTATTGCATTCTATTCTACTATATCCTCCTCCATTCTTCCTTATCTCTTCACTTTGGAATCCACTGCTGAAATTTGGAGTACACTTGCTAAATGTCATCAGGCAACTTACCGCTACTGAGTCCTACAACTAAGGGATGATTTGCAGAAAACCTCCATGAAAGATCTCTTTATGTCTCAATACCTGGTTGAATTAAATACCATAGTGGACAATATCACTGCAGCTGGGGGATATTGATCCATAGGACATAAGTGGATTACCATTTAGTTATCAATCGTTTAAAAATGCCATCAGAGCTAGATCTAAGCCCATTCACATAGATGAGCTCTACTCACTCCTGTGTCGTGCGGAGACAAACATAGTAGTGGAAAAGACCAAGGAAAAAAAAATGTAGCAGTCATAGCTTACTTGCTACTCCTCAAAGTAAGCTACTTCGACCCAATCTCTTATATTCTCCTCACCTTTCTCATAGCCTTATCTCAGTCCATAAACTCAATCTGATAATGAGTGTATCATTAACTTTACTGAATCTGGTTTTTTCATCAAGGATCAGAGGACAATCCAAATAATTCTTCAAGGACACAGTTCTTTACCCCATTAAAGCCCTTTCAGTAGTTCATGCTCTCTCCATCTCATCATCTCNCCGCTACTGAGTCCTACAACTAAGGGATGATTTGCAGAAAACCTCCATGAAAGATCTCTTTATGTCTCAATATCTGGTTGAAATAAATACCATAGTGGATAATATCACTGCAGTTGGGGGATATTGATCCATAGGACATAAGTGGATTACCATTTAGTTATCAATCGTTTAAAAATGCCATCAGAGTTAGATCTAAGCCCATTCATATAGATGAGCTCTACTCACTCCTGTGTCGCGAGGAGACAAACATAGTAGTGGAAAAGACTAAGGAAAAAAAATTGTAGCAGTCAGAGCTTACTTGCTACTCCTCAAAGTAAGCTACTTCGACCCAATCTCTTATATTCTCCTCACCTTTCTCATAGCCTTATCTCAATCCATAAACTCAATCTGATAATGAGTGTATCATTAACTTTACTGAATCTGGTTTTGTCATCAAGGATCAGAGGATAATCCAAATAATTCTTCAAGGACACAGTTCTTTACCCCATTAAAGCCATTTCAGTAGTTCATGCTCTCTGCATCTCATCATCTTAGATATGGCATAGATGCTTGGGCCAACCTCGTCTGGAAGCTACAACACACATCTCAAAACTTGACAAAGTTGTATTTAGTCCCAAGTTGAATTTTCTTTGCAATGAATGCATCTTGTTAAGTGGAGACGGTCCACGAAAATGAAAAAGAAAAAAAAAATGGCTCCCGCCTCCCCTTCCATTACGCGAACGTCTCCCGCCCCTTGTCACGTTCGGTTCGCAAAAACGAAACTCCCGTCTCCGCCTCTCCTAAATTCGCCGTCTCTTGCGAAACAGAGACTCGCCTCCTTAATCTCGAAACTGTAGAACTCTACGCTTTAAGGAGTTCTTGCTCATGGGTAAAGGCAGAAAGGAAGGAGATTCTCTGCTTGGATTCTTCATGAGGTTTACGGGAAGAAGAGGGCAGGTGCTTTGCAAGGTACTCTTTGCAGAAGGAAGAAGAAGATAGTTGAAGAAGAAGGTGCTCTTATTGATTTCTTTTGTTGGCTTGGAGGAGAAGAGAAATAGGTTTTTTCTCTTGTATGTATTTCTTCTTCTTCGGTAATCTTGCTCTTGGGTGAATCTTGGTGTAAAGAGAGAAAGAGCAAGTGAGAGATTCCTCTTGTAAGTCGAGGTGATCGACTGAAGTAAATTCCTCAATTAATAAAATCCTCTGCAACTCCGTGGATGTAAGCAATTTGCCGAAGCATGTAAATCTGTGTGTTCTTTTGGTGTGAAGCTTTTCTCGTTCTATTTTTCACTTCGTCGTCGATCGTTTTAAATTTCATATATAAACACCACAACAAATCTCGACAAAATGCCACAAATTACTATTTTCCTCCTTTGTTTCTTGATTTAAAACTCATTTAGTTCTTCTTCATTCTAATGTATGGGGCCCTGCTCCTGTTAGTTCATTACAAGGTTACAAGTATTACTTATCTTTTATTGATGACTGCACATGTTATTGTTGGGTTTTTCCAATGTTTGCAGAGTCTGAAACTACCAATATCATTATAAACTTTCATAAATTTGTTCAAAATCACTTCCATACTAATATCAAAACTATAAGATCCGATGCAGGAGGTGAATACATCTCACAAATCCTAAACAACTACCTTCTCTCCAATGGCATCCACCACCATTTCAGTCGTCCCTACACACCCGAACAAAATGGTGTCGCTGAACACAAACACATGCATCTCATAGAGACCACTTGAACTCTTCTTTTCACTACTCAATTTTCTACTCATTTTTGGGTTGAAGCTCTCACTATTGCCTCCTACCTCATAAATTGCATGCCTTCCAAAACTTTAAACTACAAATCCCCACATGAACTATTGTATCATCTCTTACCCACTTTCAAACACCTACACACTTTTGGGCTTTCCAAGGCAAAGACCAATCATCCCAAACAAACTTCTCCTAGCTGTCCCACCATGAATTTTCATTGGCTATTTAACCCAACACAAAGGTTAACACTGCTATAACCATCAAAACCACAAAATCATTACTTCTCGTCATGTCCTCTTCAATAAAAGTGTATTTCCAAGCACCTCACCTTCCACACCCAACACTGCTCCTCCTACTCACGATCTAGGATTTTTTCTACCAACTTCATACAACCCTTCCAAATTTGTACCCCCATCAAAAACTAAATTCTCTCCAACTCACACAACTATCAGCTCTCCCTTCACTTCCATACAATCCACTTTAGCCATCCAATAAATAACCACAACCACCACCAAATCTTCTATCCACTTCCAACTCTTCCACTGAACCAATCAAACATTCAATGATCATCAGAGCTCAAACTTGTTATCTCAAAGCTAAACAAATTCTTGATCTCCAAATCACCACATCTCCTACTACTGATCCCACTTGCTACACAAATGCCATGAGACACCCCCACCGGAGGTAAGCTTTATCCACCAAATTTTTAGCTCTTCAAAACCAAGGTGCTTGACAACTTGTTCCTCAGCCACCTACTCAATATATTATTGGTTGTCGATGGACTTGTCTCTAAATACATAGCACATCTCCTTGCTCAAGGTTTTAAACAACAACAAGACATCAACTACAATGAAACTTTCAGCCCAGTGGCTAAACTCCCAATTATATGGAACCTTCTCACCATTGCATTACATCATAATTGGCTTGTCCAACAGCTAGACATATCCAATGCATTTCTTCATGGCTCTCTAAATGAAACTATTTACATGCATCAGTCATCGGGTTTCCAAGATACCCAACATCCTAATTTTGTTTGCCTAATAAAAAAAGGCACTTTATGGGTTAAAACAAGCCCCAAGGCAGTGGTATTCAACTTTCACCAATCATCTCAAACTCAAAGGATTTCAAATGAGCATCATTCATCCGTCTTTACTTATATATCAGCATGTCGATGCCTACAAATATCTCCTTGTCTATGTAGACGATATCTTGCTAACCGACAATGACTCATATGCTATCTCTAATTTTCTTCAACAGCTTAAAGTTGCTTTCTCACTTAAAAGACCACAGAAATTTCAACACTTTTCTTGGAGTTCATATAGAGCCGAATTCTAGAGGCTACTTCACCACTCAAACTGCATACATAATCTCTACTACAAAAAACATGAATGACTCTTAATAAACTGCTCTCTACGCCTCTGCCCACCAAGCTCACCTCTTAACATGAATACCCTCATATCATTCAATGGGTTCTCTCACGCACTCATCTTTTTTTTTAATGTCATCACACCCCCACCCCATCACACACACACACACACACACACACACACACACACACATATATATATATATATATATAATATCTCCTATTCCCTCTAGTCTCCCTCCTGCCAACGACCGCCGCCGCAATCCTCCCTCGCCGGTCGGACTCTGCCCCAGTCGTCGGCGAAGCCCAGCTGGGTATATGTGCCATACCTATCACGTCCTGTCTCGGCAGCTATTCACTTTCATCAATTTGCCTCACAATATCAAATTACTGATATACTTACTAAAAATCTTTCTCAACCGCAATTTCTCCAACTCAGAAACAAGCTCACAATCATCTCTTCAAATTGCGATCTTGAGAGGAGCTAATAACCGCATCACAAAAGCCAATCATTCTCACTACAAGTTTCATCTCTCCTCTACCTTAAATCATTTACCCGTAACTACCATTTGGACATCTCAGGCTTCTCTAGAGTCTTCTATATGTTATCTAAATGTACTGTAGTTGGTTTTTCTGTTCTATTAGACAACTCTAGTTCATCATATGATGTATTACACTCTACTACTTCTCTTCTGTGAATACGACTTGGTGCATACTGCACTTTAGTCTACCTTCCTTGCTGGTTTTCAAACAATACATGTAAGAAATCCAATCTAACCAAACGGATTCTTGCAAATAATACAAATATTCGAAGAATGAAGATAAAACATATATAACTTTACCAACATACTTGCTATATGTGTTCGACTATGGTGTCTTTTATTATAGAGGCATTTACATGCATGTCACACAATTCTTATATATACATTTACATTTCTAACACATAAAATTTGATATTTACATGCATATAATTCAAATCTTCGACATCACATAAAAAATACAAGTACCGTTAACTTTCTAAAAGTTAAAAACACCTTTGCATGCACAAGTTTATAAAATTTAATAAATGAAAATATCAAACTTTAGGTGTCAGATATGTAAATAAATAATTAAAACTTGTGTGGTATGTATGTAAATTTCATTACATTTTAAGATATGCGCACAAGGAAAAAATATTACATCAGGACTCCGCACATAGAGTTACGTGCGGAGTCCAATGAAATCACGCCACACGTGAAAACCCGGTAACACAGAGGAATATTCTCCACGTGTTATTTAAATGTTATTGTATGTTATTCATGTGTTATTGTGTTATGAGAATAATCCTGGTGTTATAATAACACAATAATACATTGATAACACTTGAATAACACACAATAACACTTGAATAACACGGGAGAAATATTATCCTTTGTTACCGAGTCGTTTTTTTTTCTTACCTGACGTGATTTCATTAGACTCCGCACGTAACTCTACTAATATTTTTTTCGCGCACAAGAGACGTCTGATGTGAGAGACTATTACCTTTTTAACGAGTGAAAATTTGGTTGAAAGTGCCCATAATAGAGCTCCATTGCTTGAAAACAATTGAAGCAATCTCAGCGCAAGAGCTCAGCTACTGTCTCATGCACGTAATTCACGAGCCAGCCTTTTCAATTTAATTCGGAGTTCACTTCACCTGAAAATAAAAAAAATAAAAAAAATTATAAAAAATAGCTTTATAATATTATTTACATATTCGTGCAGGGTTTTTCTGATAATTTTGAAGGGATAAGTTAGAATTTACAATTATAGATAAAAAACGTTCATTCAGCCATTATTACTAATTTATTTAATTAATTAAAAATCATATATCTCAGGATATCTTGATCTAGATTATGTCATGCATGATGGCTTTAAAAATTATTGGATTTGCTTTGAGATTTGTGCAATACAAACTCCTCATTTGCAATACTAATTTCAAAGTAAATCAAATGAATTTAATGTCCATCCTTATATCAATTGTATCAAAATAACATGACAACATTTTTAAATAAAATGTAATTTATTTGATTGAATTATTGATCAAATGACAGCCTTAAATACACTGTGTTTCAAACGAGAGACTGAGATTTTAAACAAACCAAAATAAAATTCTCTTACATGACACAGTTAATTATTTTATATGAATTCCGTTAAACTTGGATACAATATTACATTTAGCACCGTGTGTTCAGCCAACGGCATGGATCACATCATACTGTTGTGCATACAATGCGATGCGATCCGTACAATAACAAACTCTATAGTTTCTCATAAAACTAGACATCGAAGAAGAGAACAAATTAACAGAGAGAAAGGACTAAAACCAATGAAAACATTCGAACGACTTTGAAAGTAAAAATTAATNAAGATTTATAACCAATTAAAATATTGATTAAGAAAATAGAATAAAAAATATTAAATTATATTCAAATGATGTATTAATATAAATAATAATTTTTAAATCTTGCTCAAACCCTTATTATCTTATGGCTACATGATTAGGGTTGTTAAAAGGACTCTTTGTTCGTGAACAGCTTGTATTAGACTCGTTAAGCAAACGAGCCGAACACAAACACACTTTTTGAGCTCGAAATATAAACGAGTCGAACACGAGCGTCGAGGCTCGCTCGTGTTCGGCTCGTTTACACCCCTATATGCAATGTGGGATAAAGAGACAAAATTAACATTTTGCAATCTCTGCCTTAATGATTTAAGGTTGACAAAATATTATTAAAAAATTTAAAGAAAGTATAGACAAAGAGTAAGATAGGATGCATTTAAAAAACAAGCAGGATTAGCTAAAGAAAGATTGAAAATTTGGAAGGAATTGAAGCGATGATCAACGAGCTTGGGGTGGAATCTGGTGAAGCAAACGATTGATGCTTTCGAGGAGTGGTGGTGTCTTTTCACAAAGATATCGACTTCTGTAGGGTAGACGATGATCATGAACATGTTCCTGCTGAGGCATATGAATAGTGACTTGGACAATCCTTGTCAGAGGCTAACAATGATGTTTTCGAGACTTGTAATAAGGACGAGGAAGGTGCAAATGAGATGATAGAGTTGAATGAACGAAGTAAGGATGTGATAGTTGGTGTGTGATTGGAGTTTTTATCATATTATTAATTGTAATGGTTGATAAAGAGATTCACTGTTTATTATATTTATATTTTATATAGTGCATGCTTATTTTCGTTCATTGTGTATTTGATATTGATTATTTTGAACTTTTACGTTGTTTGTAAGTATTTTTTTTCCTTTCACATTTTATTTGTTTTTCGTTTGGTGGGTTTTGGAGGTTTATGATGAGATGTTTGACCTTATGAGTTTTTCTGAATGACCTGTTTGTTGCTATTGGTTGGTGTCACATGTGAAATTCTAATGAAAACAACCACGTTTTTCTCTTTTTTTCGGCACTACAATTTTTGAGGTTCTTCTAGATGACCATTTTCTAGCGAAATTTTCTAGCGAAATGCATATGTGATACACATGAGCTTGGTATTACGAGGGTTAAAGACAACCACGAACCCCTTTTTATAATTATTGTTATCTTCTTGTAGTGACATATTAGTTGGTTGATATACTGAGTTCTCTGAGACATCACAACTGCACAAAACTATAATTAATTACTTCTGCTATCAAATTTCACTTGTGATATATCTAATGGGATGTCTTTTAAAACATTTAAGAAAGATGTGCTCGAGCATTTTTAGTACATCCCAAGGATTGCACTATTACTATGGACTTCAAAATTCCTTGCTAACTTCATGTCCATCACATAACAACGAGAGACAGTTTTACAGGAGCTCGCAGAGAATCACAGAAAACTGTGACTTTTTTTAGTGGGTAGATAGGCTAGAAGATTCCACCGCCGAAAGTGATCAAGTATGGAGAGTATCCCTAGAGACCGTCTTAGCTCGTGACATGCACTGTCTGCATTTTAAAAATTATATTATCATATTATTAATTATTATTTTAATATTATTTTTCTTAATTTTTGTAATCATGATACACACTATTAAGTAAGGTGTCTATCTTTTTTTATAATGCTTTGCACTAGAATTTCGCTTCTAAAGTATAAAATGTATTAGTATGACAATTTTGTTACAAACAACATTACTATATAGGGGCAAAATTGTTATTTGTCTAAAAACACCTGCAACACAACTGTTTTCAAACTTTAAAAAACAAACAAACAACTAACTTATTCACTACAGCTTTCTATGCTAGGTGTTGCACACCAACATATTATTAAGTTATAGCTGTCCCAAATAGACCCTTAGCCCAAACCCTAAAACCTAACTCAGATCTGAACCAATCCAAACCTGACCCGATCTTGACCCGACCCAGCTCAAGTCTAGCCCAATTTAACCCAAAACCCAAAACCTAACCCAGGTCTGACCTCTATACCTGACCAAGCTCAGGTCTAGCCCAACTTAATCCAAACCTTAAAACTTAACCTAGGTTTGACCCAACCAGATCTGGCCCTCTAAACCCGGCCCAACTTTGGTTTAGCCCAACTTAACCCAAAACCTAAAACCTAACCCAGGTCTGACTCAACCCAGACCCGACCAAACTCAGGTTGAGCCCAACCTAACCCAGATTACCCAAAACACCCTGAAATCACCGAAATGACCCAAAACACCCCAAATAACCCAAAACATCCCGAAACCACCCAAATGACCCAAAACATACTGAAACTACCCAAGTCAACCCTAATCAAACCTTAATCTACCTGAATCAACCCAAGTCAACTCAGGTCAAAGCAAATCAAACCTTAACTTGACTGGATCAACCCAAGTTAACCTTGTCAACCCTAATCAAACCCTAATTTCCCTAGTCAACCCAAGTCAACTAGGATCAACCCAAATTAAGCTCTAACCTATCGGGGCCAACTCAAGTCAACCCTTGCCAACCCAAATCAAACCCTAGCCTATTCAAGTCATCCCAAGTCAACTCGAGTCAGCCTAAATCAAACTCTAACCTACCCAGGTCAACCCCAATCAAACCGAGTCATTCCAAACCAGGCCCAAGCCTACCCAGATCAATCCAACTTGACTCAAGTTAATCCTAAAATCATCCACAATTAATTTTGGTCAACACAAGCCGGGCGAGTTTAAACCGAACTATCATGCATCAACTTGTCTAATCCAAGGCTATAGTTATGTTATTTTATGCATGTCTCTATGTCTTATTATGTTATTTCATATTATATTAAGTTACTTCATGTTTTTCATGTTAATTGCATGTTTTATTATGTTTTTTATGTTTAAAAAACAAACAAAAAATTAAAAAAAACAAAAAAAAAAAGACAAACCCCCTTCCAGGTGGTTTTCTTCTTAATCAAAAATATAAAATAACAAACTTTAAAACTTAGAAAAACCTTATTTATCCAACATGATTGAAAAGATCTATGAATTGAAACAAATGATTATTTGAACTTCAAGTTATAATTAAAATACACCAAGATAAAGAATTGAAACAAAACCTAGACAGATTTGACATGATTCCTATTTTAGCTAACGTGACCATTATAACTCGAGGACATACACTTACCTTGGGCTATTCTGAGTATAGAAACCTAGGACAGTTTAGGTACCTAGCTAGAATTAAGGACCAGGACATACAAAGCGCCTAACCTACCCCTTTAGACTAAAGGGAATACCTTAGAAGGATGTAACCCATGGTTAATGACGAAGGCATTTCAAACCTCCTCGAGATTACTAATCTCTTGAGCTACAAAATTTAAGGGGGATTCCTGGTTATAAGGCTGGTTATAAATGACCGATATCGATTTTCTTTGGATTATGGAAAATCATGGGCATCTTGACCGGATAAATCCTTCCCAATGTCTATGTTAGTACACCTATTAAGCTTCTTTATAGAGCTTTGGTTCAACTTTCCATCTGGAAATATTTTCTACCTTACTCTAGAGTATAGGGGTTCTGATTAATTCATGCCAATCATTTTAAGTGTCACTGATTCATCTTTTTAAACCTATATAACCCGTTAAAGCATAATTTTAATCTTTTCAAACTTCAAATATCCTTGATTCATCATGTAACCCTATTCAATCAGTTTAAATAATATCAATTTAATCCTTTCAAACCCTTTAAAAATCACTCCTTAAATATCAATCTTTCTTTGTCAGATAATCAAGTTCTTCTACCCTTTTGAGCTCAAACCCTTTAAATCCTTTCATAATTCAACTCTTTACATTAATTGAGAGTTTTTTATATGGTTCATGAATTTAAGGATGTAATTAACTACAAGGGCTTGATCTTATGGGAATCAAGGCTCTAGAATTAAAATAAAGCTTATGTTACACCTGTAAGGTAAGGGAAACCCCCTGGTTCTCTAAACCAAAAGAAGGCTTTCATCATCTAGGTGGTTAGGCCCATTTCAAAGGTAATATTCTCTTTCATTTGGAGGATATTATTCTTCAAAATGTCATGCCTGATCATTTAGATAGAATGTCTTTTGAAATGCACTATGGTGTTGATGAAAAAAAATTTCCTCACTATATTATTTTTTCATGACACTACTCATGATTTGCTTTTATCTCCATCTTCTGTAATAAGTCAAGTTATTTTTCATCATTAGCATCATTACCCTTTACAGATTCAGACTACTATCTTTGGACTTTCCATGGGTCTACTAAGTTCACCTGGATTATGGTCTCACTCTATAACCTTATCTTACAGATTTAGACTATAGTGGCATGTGTGTACTTTACAAAATCAGCTTGCCAAATTATTTAAAGAGAGACATGCATAGGATCTTCATCTTCTTCAAATAAGTCGACAAGCTGATTTTGTAAATTTTTTTTTTAATTTTGTCAGTAGATTCGTTGGAAATTTCCTCCTTAATTGTTGATAATGATTTTTGAATGAGATATCTTCTTTAGCTTGATTTTTAGGTAGGCTTGCTTTATTAGTTTGGATTACTTTTTTTAATGAAAATAACATTTTCTTCAATTTAAATGGTTGTCTACCATTTTACTGAATAATTTTGATATAAACATTTACGATTTAAAGCATCATTTTGGATTTCGAGATTCCATGACCGAATCCGTAGAATTTGACATTAAGTGAAAAAATATAAATCTGATTGACCTTCTATTAAGATATCAAATGGAATTTTAGATGTGTAAGAGAAGATTCAACCCAATGGGAATAGATAGTTTTGAATGGAGGGGGCAACATTTGGGTTACACACCATAATCATCCCACCATTTATAAAACCAATGGGGAATATCATTGAATAAGATTTTAAACATCATTATAAACATCCATGAATGTTTTCATCTATGATTAATAACAAGAAATGCTTTAGTCATGGTTTCAATATAAGTCCAATAATTAAAAGAAAAAGATTTTCTACACTGAGATTCTGGATGTTTATAATCAATCGTTTTAATTTGATGTGCAGTAATGCTCCAGTCTTTATAAGCAATAGATTTATTTCCTTCCCTACAGTTGTGTTGGATTTCGACACATTTAAGAGATATAAGAATCACTTCATACATATTACAATCATAAAAGTATTCTTGGGCAAAAAGGATTAATACCAAGATAGAGTCCAAGAATAGCCCATGAGGATCTAAGATGATAATCATTGCCATTGATTTCTAGAATACAAGAAACTGAAATTTTGGTGCAAAGTAATGATTCAGGTTAAGATTCAAGAATTTTTTTGTAAGATTTAAGAGGTGATTTAGGATAAGTAGAGGAAAAAGCTTGAGATGAAGGAGGTTGATCACCATAAAAATATTTGGTAAAATTCATGCGGGGAGGATTGCTGCCACTAACCCCCCCTAGAAAAAGAGTCATTGCGATTAAGAGAGTTCATGAGTTCCCTTTGGGGGTAATCCATCCCGGGGAATCCTTGCAAAAATTCATGAGTTCGAAAATCAACGAAGAAAATTTGGATTGAGTGGGGTTCCATCGATTAGAGGCAAAATGAACAAGTTCTTCTTTGGAGGAAGGTGTCTGCTGCGAAAAAAAAATAAAAAATAAACTAGAATCAACCCCGTTGATTATGCGGGCTATGTCACANTCATTGTGATTAAGAGAGTTCATGAGTTCCCTTTGGGGGTAATCCATCCCGGGGAATCCTTGCAAAAATTCACGAGTTAGAAAATCAGCGAGGAAGTTAGTCTCTCCCTTTATGTTTTCAATATCAAAATCAAAGACAAATAATTGGGCTTGCCAAGGGAAAAACATTTATTTTGACGTTAGATTCTTAACATCTTTGAGAATAATGGATTTGCCAACAATAAAATAAGAACTTAGTATTTAATAAATCATCATGAAATTTGGAAATGAATTTAACAATAACAAACATTTCTAATTTAATATTAGAATATTTGGATTGAGTGGGGTTCCATCGATTAGAGGCAAAATGAAAAAGTTCTTCTTTGGAGAAAGGTGCCTGCTGCCAAAAAAAAAAAAAAAACTAGAATCAACCCCGTTGATTATGCGGCTCCACCTTTAAGAAATTGCCTAATTATATCTCAACTGAGAATAAAATCATAAAATGTCACATATATGTGCCTTGGCCTAAATAAATTATTTCATTATTTGACTATGAATCCTCAACAAGGGTGCTCTCTTTATTGGTTGTACTATGTAAAGACTTATGGAAATTGAGAAAAATTCAAACCATCATAGAATGTTATATTTACTTTTGATAATGACATTAATATGGCCACAAAATTAAAATTATGGACCTCAAAAGTAATAATAGCAAGTTCCATATCTTCATTTTCAAACAATGACCCTCATTTTGATTGAAAATAGAGGAGGAGTTTGCATTTTTGCCTAAATTTATCGCGTTGATCTATTACTAAAATTGAAAAAACTTTGCCACCATTACTCTCTTGATGTTGTTATGGTTCAAATTTACTTAATTTTTATATTATTGATTCAATAAAGTAAATTGTAGCCCCTTATTTTCATCGTTAGATCCAAAGTTTTGTTTGATACTTACTCGTAGTCTTGGTTACTTGTTGTGGCGTTNGAACGTCTCCCGCCCCTTGTCACGTTCGGTTCGCAAAAACGAAACTCCCGTCTCCGCCTCTCCTAAATTCGCCGTCTCTTGCGAAACAGAGACTCGCCTCCTTAATCTCGAAACTGTAGAACTCTACGCTTTAAGGAGTTCTTGCTCATGGGTAAAGGCAGAAAGGAAGGAGATTCTCTGCTTGGATTCTTCATGAGGTTTACGGGAAGAAGAGGGCAGGTGCTTTGCAAGGTACTCTTTGCAGAAGGAAGAAGAAGATAGTTGAAGAAGAAGGTGCTCTTATTGATTTCTTTTGTTGGCTTGGAGCAGAAGAGAAATAGGTTTTTTCTCTTGTATGTATTTCTTCTTCTTCGGTAATCTTGCTCTTGGGTGAATCTTGGTGTAAAGAGAGAAAGAGCAAGTGAGAGATTCCTCTTGTAAGTCGAGGTGATCGACTGAAGTAAATTCCTCAATTAATAAAATCCTCTGCAACTCCGTGGATGTAAGCAATTTGCCGAAGCATGTAAATCTGTGTGTTCTTTTGGTGTGAAGCTTTTCTCGTTCTATTTTTCACTTTGTCGTCGATCGTTTTAAATTTCATATATAAACACCACAACAAATCTCGACAAAATGCCACAAATTACTATTTTCCTCCTTTGTTTCTTGATTTAAAACTCATTTAGTTCTTCTTCATTCTAATGTATGGGGCCCTGCTCCTGTTAGTTCATTACAAGGTTACAAGTATTACTTATCTTTTATTGATGACTGCACATGTTATTGTTGGGTTTTTCCAATGTTTGCAGAGTCTGAAACTACCAATATCATTATAAACTTTCATAAANGAATCGTTATTGTTCGAAATATAAAATAATTTAAAATAATTATATATAAAAATTTTATGATATTTAAAAAAACTAAAATTTATGAATTATAATATATAATAAATTAATATTAATAATATATTAATATTAGTTGTATAAATATTATATATTTATATAATATAAGTTATATAATTTATTTCAAACATTTCGCAGACATTTCAAACATGTCGAATATTTCAAACATTGTGAATTAATTTCAAACAAATTCAACCAAACATAACAATAACTCCACGAACAATTTCAAACACAAGTATATTTCAAACACACCTAATTTGAAACGAACCGAACATGAACACGAACACGAGCTCTGCTTGCTCGTGTTTGATTTGTTTACACCCCCAGCCATTATAAAGATTAATATGGTTGATGTGTTTGTTTTAGGCTTACGTCGTTATCATCTTTGGGTATGCCACAACTGTAGCTCTTAGTTGTGGCATCGATCTTTAAACTAGGCAATATCACTACTCTTTGGGCTAACTACTAACGAATTGGAGTTTCTTGCATCTATCTAACCATCTTGCTCACACCTTTGGCTTGATATGGCCTTTGTTATTCAGCTATAAGTACTATCTTTTTTCTTATTATTATAATTGCCTTTGATTTAACTATTGCCCCTGTCTTTTTGCCGACCATTATATTGTTATTGTCATTAGGGGTGTAAACGAGCTAAACACGAACGAGCGAGCCAAGCTCGCTCGTGTTCGGCTCATTTATATTTCAAGCTCAAAAAGTGTGGTCGTGTTCGCTCGTTTGCTTAACGAGCCGAACACGAGCTGTTCACGAATAAAAAGTCCTTTTAACAACCCGAATCATGTAGCCATAATACAATAAGAGTTTGACCAAGATTTTAAAATTATTATTTATATTAAAACATCATTTGAATCTAATTTAATAATATGTATTTTATTTTCTTAATCAATANGGCTTTCCAAGGCAAAGACCAATCATCCCAAACAAACTTCTCCTAGCCGTCCCACCATGCATTTTCATTGGCTATTTAACCCAACACAAAGGTTAACACTGCTATAACCATCAAAACCACAAAATCATTACTTCTCGTCATGTCCTCTTCTATAAAAGTGTATTTCCAAGCACCTAACCTTCCACACCCAACACTGCTCCTCCTACTCACGATCTAGGATTTTTTCTACCAACTTCATACAACCCTTCCAAATTTGTACCCCCATCAAAAACTAAATTCTCTCCAACTCACACAACTATCAGCTCTCCCTTCACTTCCATACAATCCACTTTAGCCATCCAATAAATAACCACAACCACCACCAAATCTTCTATCCNTCATACAACCCTTCCAAATTTGTACCCCCATCAAAAACTAAATTCTCTCCAACTCACACAACTATCAGCTCTTCCTTCACTTCCATACAATCCACTTTATCCATCCAATAAATAATCACAACCACCACCAAATCTTCTATCTACTTCCAACTCTTCCACTGAACCAATCAAACATTCAATGATCATCAGAGCTCAAACTTGTTATCTCAAAGCTAAACAAATTCTTGATCTCCAAATCACCACATCTCCTACTACTGATCCCACTTGCTACACAAATGCCATGAGACACCCCCACCGGAGGTAAGCTTTATCCACCAAATTTTTAGCTCTTCAAAACCAAGGTGCTTGACAACTTGTTCCTCAGCCACCTACTCAATATATTATTGGTTGTCGATGGACTTGTCTCTAAATACATAGCACATCTCCTTGCTCAAGGTTTTAAACAACAACAAGACATCAACTACAATGAAACTTTCAGCCCAGTGGCTAAACTCCCAATTATATGGAACCNTATTATTGGTTGTCGATGGACTTGTCTCTAAATACATAGCACATCTCCTTGCTCAAGGTTTTAAACAACAGCAAGACATCAACTACAATGAAACTTTCATCCCAGTGGCTAAACTCCCAATTATATAGATCCTTCTCACCATTGCATTACATCATAATTGGCTTGTCCAACAGCTAGACATATCCAATGCATTTCTTCATGGCTCTCTAAATGAAACTATTTACATGCATCAGTCATCGGGTTTCCAAGATACCCAACATCCTAATTTTGTTTGCCTAATAAAAAAAGGCACTTTATGGGTTAAAACAAGCCCCAAGGCAGTGGTATTCAACTTTCACCAATCATCTCAAACTCAAAGGATTTCAAATGAGCATC
>JXCR01048781.1:306371-334639 GCA_002079205.1 Phalaenopsis hybrid cultivar | reverse complement strand
TGTGTGTGTGTGTGTGTGTGTGTGTGTGTGTGTGTGTGTGTGTGTCGCAAGCAGTGACTTGTTAGTTGGCGGTGTTCATTGTAAGTCCTCTCAAATCACGGGTTCGATTTCCAGTGGGGTTGAGTTCTCAAATATTTAAGCATATGACGCGGGCTCTCATCATGGGGTCTAGCGCATGAGAAATTGGTATTTGAGCCTCTACCAAATACCGATATCCTTTTTTAAAAATTAATGAATTTTGATATATCCTCATCCAAAGTGAAGAAAGGGAGGAACTCAATTTAAAGTTGTTGGTTTGGAGAAAATATTACATGCATTATTCAGATGTTTGAACGATAACGTGTATTGTATCTTGTTGATGTGCAAGAGGAGAGGTGCGATCCAAGCTGTCGTCGGGACATCCGGTGACCTCGACATAATTTTTTGTTTTTGTGATTTGGAAAAATAAAATGATTTTTCCACAAAAAAAAAAAAAAAAAACTTTGCACTTCCTTCTTATNAAAATGATTTTTCCACAAAAAAAAAAAAAACTTTGCACTTCCTTCTTATAGCCATTAAATTTATGACTATGCTGCTGATAATTTTCGGTGGCTTTTTGGGCGGTTGCATTGTTGGAACATTCACGATGGAATGAAAAGACAATCTAATTTCATAGGACAGGCCAAAAAAAACAAAAATGCTAATCTAATATATAAATTTAAATCTCTCATAATCAATTGTATGTCTCATATGATAATATGTAAACAAGCATCACAAATTAATATATTACAGTAGCGAATCTTGTTGAGAAAAAGAATAACATTAGGGGCATTTACATATATACCACCCAACTCCTATGTATTTGCATGTCTGTTGCCTAAATTTTGCTTATTACATTTATACCAAATAATTTTACTCATGCATAGATAAGAAGGCATATATGTAAAAATTAAAGTTTACATGTCAAATATGTCAAATACATAAGAATTGAATGGTATATATGTAAATTTTTTTTTGTAATATTAAGCCTTTCATCACATGGGAAGTTCCAATCAAGATTATCTTTAGAACTTTCTCCCTAATTCCATGGAACACATTTCAAACTTATTAATTGTCAATTAGCATTCTTTCCACCTCCTCATTCCAACTTGTAGCTCCTTTACCTAATCTGGCATAAGCCTTTTGGCACTCAAGGGTGGTGGAAAGCTACCACATATATGATATTATTTATGATTTTTTACATAAATGCCCAAAAAGACATAGCAACGTGTCGAAACGACTATAAACAATCACATATGAAAAACAATAAAATTATCAACAAAAAATAAAAATTAAAGATCAAGGCATATAGAGCAATAAAGAGAGCTTGCAAAAATCTTTGTGACATGGGGCAGTCAACTACATCAAAGATATCCAAAAGAACACCAAAAATATGGAGATCGAGATGACTAAACAAAAAAGTCCCATGATAAAAAAAAAAAAATTTATATATTATGAGAACATAATCACTAAAGGTATTGCTCACTATCCAACTAAGAGAATAAAGTGAACTATTAGTTAGGCAATTTAAGCCCTTAGATGAATATATTAGATAGATCATTATCATATTATTATTTGACATTGATTTTTTTTCTATTTTTAAAATTATAATGAGTGCTTTAATTATAATTTGCTAGGAAGCACCATTTATCTAAAAAATAATGTAAGAAAAAGTGAAGGGAGGTAGTGCAACTGATTAAGGGACATTAGTGGGGGAGCCTTGTCATAAGCGAAGGAAGTTAGTTGGCCATAGGAGGCCCTTACTGAAATGGGCTCCCCATAAGTGAGGGGAGGTAGTGCAACTGAGTAAGGGCAAACATTACCCCTTGTTAGATCTGTATAAGGGTTGGAACTCCATGAATTCTCATTTTGTTCACTACATATACAGTTTGGGCTAAGCCATCTTCTCTTCATCTGTGTCCATCTCTTTCGAAGCGTGGACTTGAGCATTTTTGCAATGGAGGTTGCCCNCGCTGGGTCTTAGGGACAATTTGTCCCCCTTAAAAAGAGGCTGATTCTGCCCCTGACAGCCATTGAGTTTGTTTGAAGGAAGATTTGCATGTATATCATTTAATTCCTATAAATTTACAAATACCTATTAGTATTTAACATTCAATTACTCTCTCTCACTCACACACACACACGAAAAAATATTACCTCAGGAGTACTGATGCATCAGTACTCCAATGAAGGGGTGCCACGTAGGCACCACGGTGGGACCATTGCCTACGTGGCACCCCCTCATTGGAGTACTAATGCATCAGTACTCCTGAGGTAATATTTTTTCAGTTTATGTCAGGTGAACTTTGGAATTATTTGTCTGAAGAAAGCGCATGAATCATCATGTGATGAGAACTTGATAACAAAACATGTCAGAATAACCCAAGTCTCAATAAAACTGATTTGATGCCAATTGTATATTTCAATTGGCATCAAATTAATTGAATTGGAGGAGTACCTTCAATTGAACTACCTTTTATTCATATGATCATTGATTATAAGGTCATAGTGGCAATTTTTGGTGATCTAGTGATCGTTTGAGAGACACATTAGTTATATTAATCATCTGATGCTGACATATTGTTGGATCGTTTAGTAATAAAGAGTTGTCATAAATGCTATATTTATTTTTCTACCAACCCCTTTTTCACGGTTCCATCCTGCATTAATAAAATGTTAACATGGTTTCATAATTGACTAGTGAGAGAGCAATCTTTTAGTGAGGAGGCCTCCAATGAAGGTGACCATGAGCGGAAGATTCAAAATCTATCTGCCTGGCCTTTATACTTTTTGCTTGTTGATTTTTGAAAGGGCAAGCTTCTTGGTTGCTGATTCCAAAGATGGCCCATCTCAGAATCAGCAGCTCAAAAGCTCATCTGAACCCCAAGGAGGATACACCAGAAATGGATCAGCCATATGGGTTTCCATGTGTCTTGTTTCTTGATGATAAATCTCTCTTAGGAACTCAGTTTCAATTGGGATTGGTGAGACAAATCAGATGTTAGATGGTTACGAATGATTTTCATTCCATCAAAATATATGTTGCACACTACTTCAGCGGCGGCGTCCACACATTTCTGATTCACTTTTGTCAAATTTGATAATTTTGATTGTGGTTGGACATTATTCGGGTTGCATCATCGTGGCCGAATGAAGATGGTATGATTTGTATCAACATTTGCTTGGCTACAAGTCATGCCAACCTCAATCGGCACCAGGTTTCATGTTTGTGGTAGTTTGTCGAAAGAGTGCTGACTATCGGAGCATGCGATTCCTTCTCTAAGTTCGACACTGCCACTAGCTCAGAGGATTCAACACTCGATAGGCAGCCTCACGATTCAATGAAAGGAGGTGGGGAGGCCTCACAACATAACGAAAAAGTGGTCACTGGACTCGGCAAAGAGACTTAAGAGATGTATCTTTGTGTAAACTCTTTTTTTATGACGTTCAAGGGTTCAATAATTGTAATGTAATCATATACTTTTGAAATAAAATTAGGTGATTTTTAATTCATACATATCTTCTTTAATGTACTTGTGAAATGTTCATGTACCTCCATGATTTCTTTACTTACTTTTATGATTATTTTGGTTCTGTTATCGGACCATCCCTTGAGAGTGAGTTCCACGAGCATGGACAAGTTCTCTTTCTTCTTGTGAATTATTGATTTGAACTTGTTGTGAGATATGTATTTCTTGGCATAGAAATGAGACACAAAGAACATAAGCAAACACATATCGTTTACATGGTTCGGTCCAACTGGATCTACATCCACGGAAGGGAATCAATCAAATAGTTCACTAAGGCAAAAGAAATGAAGAATACATAGCTTATACATAGAGATGAGCCCTCATCTTCCTTCTATGGCCTCCATCTCAAGAGACACCTTGATACAAGGCCTCAAGATGCTCTCCTCCTCTCTAACTCTAGCTATTCTCTCCTCATTTGTGGTAGCTTAAGACCTCTTCCCTTGCTCCTCCTTCGTGATAACTTAAGATCTCTTCCATTGCTCCTCCTTCGTGATAGCTTAAGATCTCTCTTTCTCCTAAGCCCACACACCCTCTCTATTTATAGAAGCAAGAGAGTGATAGGTGGGAGGTAGGTGAGCGGTAGGTGAGATGTGGTAGGTGAACGGTACCACATTACAAAAGTGCTTAGATATTCTCTCCTTCTTTGTGGTAGCTTAAGATCTCTTCTCTTGCTCTCCTAAATCTCACACCCTCTCTATTTATAGAAGCAAGAGAGTGGTAGGTGGGAGGTAGGTGAGCGGTAGGTGAACGGTAGGTAAGCGGTAGGTGAGATGTGGTAGGTGAGCAGTACCACATTACAAAAATGTCCTTTTACCTTAGTTCAATAATTGGGGGTCAAAATAACAGAACTCTCATACTCCTTGCCATTATTGATAAGGTTGGACTTCCCTTACGGGTGGGAGATTTCCTAGGGACAAGTTTCCCGAGTCCAAATGCGTGCTTGCAAGATTTATATGAGGGTGAGATAATGACTAGTTGCTTAGATATTTTATAGTTATTACCATTATTAAATATTAGGCTGCTCATTTTTATCAGTCATATGATAAGAGGGAGTGGTCGCCATCTTTTTAGGTGACAATTGTCCTTCAACTGCTGAAGGCCATCGGCTCTCATACATGTCTTACTTGGGAGCTGAGTGAACACCTCCTTTGTAGCCTGGGGACTTCCAATTGCCCAAGGAATTAGTCATCTACATTTCTATCATACGCCGCATCCTCATTAATATACGTACAATATTACTAAATGAATTTTTTTATTAACAACTGTTTGATATCACTCAGATATCCAAAATTTGAAGTCTCTTGGATTTGTAGAGGTGTGTCTCCTGGAATAAAAATGTGTCTCTCTTGGTGTGAAGATGTGTGTCTTTTGGATTAGTGGGTTGAGGGGAGCGATGACATGTTTGTAATTATCTGTGAATTTTATCTATAAATAGATGTATAACTCTATGAATATGTAACTCCTTTTAAATAATGAATTCACCACTCTGCTTGCGAGGATGTAGACATTTTTGCTGAACCTCGTTAAGTCGATGTGTTCTTATTTTGAATTTGTATCGATTTCTATTTTCCTTTGCACTAAATTTCTTGATATCAAAGCTAGATATTAGTGGAAGGAGATCTCCGTAGGAAGAAAAAGAAAAAAAGTTGGTGGTTTGCGGCAGTTTCTAGGGATTGCGAGGCGAATCACGGCAGTTCGAAGCGGCAGTTTGCGATCGGAGGGCTTCTTCCTGCGTAGCAGTTCGCGACCGAGAAGTCTTTGCGGCAGAGGAGTTTGAACTTCGACGACAGAGGCGTTTGGCATTCGCAACCTTGCCGAGGGTTCTGCAAGGAGTTCGCGCGACAGAGGAGTATTTGGCGAATTTCGGGAGGGTCGAGTTCGAGCAGGCTTCGTGTGCGACGCGCGGACAGGAGTTGCGAAGGTCTTCGTTGGCGACAGGATTTGGATTCGTGCGATCGGGAAGTGGCTGTGGCAGGTTGGAGAGTTCTCCTTTGGGAAGAAAGGACTGCGAACAGGAGAGAGGCCAGCCAGCGGTTTAAGGGAATCTTTGACTTCTAGCAGAGGAATATATTCCCTTTGGATTTTCCAGTTAGCCTGGGCAAGGGTTGCGTTCTCTGTGGCGCAGAGGCTAGGAAGGAAAGGATTCTTTCATTTCTGTTAGAGGAATTTCCTGTGTTGTGCTGCTGAAGGAATAATCCTGTAAGCAAATTATTTTGCTGAAGTGACGCGGGAGAGCACCATAACGAGAAGGAGCGGAGTTAGTTTCACATAGGAGAGGAGTTCAGTGGCGAACATGAGTAATACGCAAATTTTGCGGAGGCAGGCGAGCTTGTTGGAACGAACAGGTGCAAAGCAGTTTGGATAAAGGGTTGCGGCAGTTCAACGAGTTCTGCTTCGGGGAGTTCGTAATAGAGGCAGTGTCGAGGCTTCGAGGCTCGATAGTTCACAAACTTTTGCGGCATTCGGTGAAGTGGAGTTCGTGAACAGGAGTTCGCATGCAATTATCGTGAACAAGAACCTCGTTTTGCAAACAGAGGAACAGAGAAGTTCGGCCAACAGAATTCGCAAGTTTGTCACATTTAGAGTTGTGACATGTGTAGTTGCGACAGATGGTGCTTGACCAGCGGAGTTCGCAAGTTTGTCACAGAAGGAGTTGCGGCAGGCGCAGTTGCAACAGGTGGTGCTTGGCCAGCAGAGTTCGCAAGTTTGTCGCAGGAGGAGTTGTGACAGATGCAGTTCACAAATTTCGCAGATTGTTCGCAGGTTTATCACACAAGAAATTGTGACAGGTGGAGTTCGGCTGGTGATCACATAATTTCAACAGAATTTTTGTGCGAATAGAAAATGTGCTTCTTGTGAAAATTTTGATTCACGAATCGCAGGAAATTGCGGGAAAATTGCTGCAATTGACAGAGGAAATTTCATGCTTATTTGAATTTATTTGTGGTGTGTTTTGTTTCAATACAAGACAAGAAAAGTTCACTGCATAATTAATTTCAAATGACAATGTCTGGTGCAAAATTCAAGATAATGAAGTTCGATGGTATCGAAAACTTCAGATTGTTGGCATAATAAAGAATTTTGAAGNAAAGTTCACTGCATAATTAATTTCAAATGACAATGTCTGGTGCAAAATTCAAGATAATGAAGTTCGATGGTACCGAAAACTTCAGATTGTTGGCATAATAAAGAATTTTGAATACATTACGAGCTATGAAACCTGATGGTAATATCTATAAATTGTTGGGGAGTACAGTTGTATGTGGAGTTCATTCTGTCGAATCATATGATGAAAATACTTGANGACATTACGAGCTATGAAACCTGATGGTAATATCTATAAATTGTTGGGGAGTACAGTTGTATGTGGAGTTCACTCTGTCGGATCATATGATGAAAATGCAGCAGGAAAGTTGACCAAGCTAGGAATTTTCAAAAAAGTTTTTGTGTTACTTGAACTTGTTGAATGTTTGCAGTTACTAGTTGACATGGTTGCCCAACCAACTTTAGTGTAAGAAACTCCGTGATGTATTTCTCATAAGGGGCTGAATATTTGCAGGGTGGAGATTTTTCTCCTAAGGGGCTGGATATTCGCAAGGTGAAANAACATCATGCATATCAATATGATGCACTTTCTACCAGTTTTAAGCTGCAGCAACTTTTCATCCTTTGCTGCCGATTGATCGTTATAACTATTCGCGAGACTTCTGATATCACTTCTATGATTGAGTTATTATTGTGTAGCTCTGTTTTATTTATGGAATCATATTTACTATTTTAAAGTTCATATGTGTGTAAGTAAGTACATGATTGTCTTCTTTGTTTCGGGGCGCTTATGTGATCAAAGGTTCATACGGCTTCATCTCTTTACTTTGATAGCTATGAAAGAGATATTTCAATTACATATTCTACTATCTAAAGTTTATTTTAACTAAAAAGCACCATCAAGTTTTATGCATCAAGTGCTCGATCAATAATGTGGATCTACTTTGCAAATCATATGCTCCTTGAACTTACATGTAGAATGAATTTTTTTTTTTAAAGATTTACATTCATACCACTAAATTCTGATGTGTTTCAGATTGTAAAACGGTAAATTGTGATTTTTTTTTATTTGTTATGTAAGATTTGGGTTGTATAACTGTGAAAAACAAAGTGTAGGTGACATATATGCAAATCACGAAGATGGGCAAATCACCATAACATTACATACATGTTGAGAAATTAGGGCGAAGAAAAAATAGGATCGACACAAATCCAGAAGAACACACGGAGATTTACGAGGTTCGACAAATATGCCTACATCCTCGGGAGCAAAGCGGCGGCTTTCTTTTCAATATTCAGAAAAGAGTATATAATACAATATTCAGAATCTCAGAGTCTCGCCTAGGGTTACAAACAAGACATATATATAACTCCTATTGTACAATATGTAATCACTTAAATTACCTTGTACCAAACCGCGGGGTGCTGCCCCTGCACCCCCAACCCACATAATGAAACTCCCCCGATTGGACAGATCCTTCTGCTCCACTACGCTCATGGGATCCGCTCCGCTCAAGCATATGTCCCATTTATGGTATATAAGACATACCTAGCAAATTTCCACCTTGACGAATATCCAACCCATTGGAAGAAATATATATGCCCAACAAATCTCTACCTTAGAGAATATCCAGCCCCTTAGGAGGAATATATCATGCTTAACAAATATTCACCTTAGCGAATATCCAAGCCCTTAAGAGAAATACATATGCTCAACAAACCTCCACCTTGACAAATTTCCAGCTCCTTATGAGAAATGCATATGCCCAACAAATATTCACCTTGGCGAATATCTAGCCCATTGGGAGAAATACATACATAACAAATCTCCACCTTGGTAAATATCCAGCCCCTTAGGAGAAAATAAATCATGAAGTTTCTTATGCACCAATGTGGGTTGGGCCACAAATCTTTATAAATAAACCCTTAATTAAGTTTCCCAGAAAAGAACTTTCCCTTATTTAAATTCTCCTTAATTAAATTTTCCCAGAAATCATTTTCCTTAAACTTCAAAGAAAAGCTCCACCTCTGGATTCCAGAAAAACTACTTTTTTTTCCTTCCAGAAAAAATCTGTCTTCCTTATTAGAAAAGCTTCGTTTTTGCTTTTCTTCCAGAAAAAACTCTACCTCTACTTTTCTTTCAGAAAGAAAACTTTTCTTTTCCGAGTGCAGCAGCAGATTCCCTTTCCTTGCCTTTCCTGAGTTTTGGAATATCTCTAAAATATTTTCGCACTAAATTTCCTTTTCCGAGAAATGTCCTTTTCCTGCGTCCGCCCATCCAATTTTGCTCCTCCGTCACTCCCTTCGTCAGCTCGGGAACCTACCTCCCACGCTGAACAGTTTCTGCTCCTTCGACGCCTGAAACTGCCGCAGCCCTTTGTCACCAAACCGTGTCAGCTATTCGCCGAATTCCACGAAAGCCTCCCATGCGAATGCCTGTGTTGGCACGGATCTCCAGCGCGAAAGTCCTCTCGTGCTTCATCGAAAACCTTCGAACTCCCAGAAGCCTTAGCCGAACTCCTCATTCCTGTGCAAATCTTTTTCGTCCCTGCGCCGCAGAAGTTTTTCTTCCTTGCACTAGAACCTCACTCTAATACCACTTGTTGAGAAATTATGACGAAGAAAAAACAAGAATCAACACAAATCCAGAAGAACACATAGAGATTTGCGAGGTTCGACAAAGATGCCTACATCCTCGGGAGCAGAGCGGCGACTTTCTTTTAAATATTCAGAAAATATTACAAAATACNTATATATATATATATATATATATATATAAGATTGATCAACGGTCATAGACCACCGATCAACCCTTATAGGTTAGATTAACCGAGGGGCAGACCTCCCTTCCAGTCTGTGTGCCAGAGCCCTTATAGGTTAGATCCTCCCGAAAGGGTTAAGATTCGAACCCCCGACCCGAGGATCTTATGCCAGAGCCGCTACCAATGAGTCCGGTCTCGCGTGTATATATATATATAACGCCCCTAGATTTATTGCTTAGTACTACTTCCCATGTTAAAGATCACGAGACACATAATTGATTTACATTTGAGTGAATTTGTTAGTAAATTGATATTAGGGGCTCTTAAGTTCAAATTAAGAATTATGTTAGTATATTTAACTAAACATTATTGGAACAAATAGTTATTCATCTCAACATCCTCTAATTCTCTCTCCCTAACACACACACACCTCTCATGTTTTTCTTTATTTCTACCACTATCCTAAAGTATTTCTTCCTCTATATATTTTTATTCTTCTATTTCGATATTCCAAGTTTCGCCACTTGATATCAGAGATAGACTTGGCATACATAGGTAGGATTTAAGTTAAATAAGATTTAATCAATATGATAAATCTGGATTTATTAAATTTAGATATTATTAAATTCAAAATAGTTTTTTGTTCAATTAAGATTAAATACAGTTAAATCCATTTGATGTATTTGACATAAATCTATATGAAATTTTTTTTTTCTGTGCTAAATCCGATAAATCCAACTAATAAGTGGATTTAATAAATTAGGATTTAATAAACAGATCAAGCAAAAATTAGATTTAACTCAATGACAGATTTATCTAACCTATTTATAGTGTTTGACTAAATTTAAGTTAAATATAATCTAAATGTAACTCTTCCACACACGTCGTTCATCACCAGCCACTTTACAAAGCTCTAAGCAAATCCTAATGACTCTCAATTATAACTCAAAAAATCACTTTACTTCACCACTGCCACATCATTCTTGATGCCTCATCCTTCTGAAATGTAAAATTTCATGGACCTAATCCACAATCTTGACTTGTGCATGTCTCAAATGTAAACTTACTGCCACATCCTTCTTGCTATACTTCTTCCTTTCTCGGGTAAACATAATCACTGCAGCTCTATCCATCTCTATTATCTTTCGAAAAAAAAATAGATATGTAAAATTCAAACTCCTCTACCAGCAGATCAGATCTCTCTCAAGGCATGATATTCAAATACTTAGCACTCAAGTTTCTCATGTCCAATGTCAAAACAATAGCTCACATTCAGCTCTCTAATGACAATTATCCAACATGGAGATCTAAAATATTCAAACTATTCAGAGCTAATGGCTTTGAAGGCTTCTTAGAAGGAAAGGAAATCTAAATAGTGAAACAGATTTAGGATTCAACAGGACATCTCTACACAAATCCAACATTTCTACAATGGCAACTGATAGATCAAAATCTATCTGTTGCACTCTATTCTACTATTTCCTCCTCCATTCTTCCTTATTTCTTCACTTTGGAATCCACTACTGAAATTTGGAGTACACTTGCTAAATGCCATCAGGCAACTAACTGCTACTGAGTCCTACAACTAAGAAATGATTTGCAGAAAACCTCCATGAAAGATCTATTTATGTCTCAATACCTGGTTGAAATAAAGACCATAGTGGACAATATCACTGCAGCTGGGGGATATCGATCCATAAGACAAGTTGATTACCATTTAGTTATCAATCGTTTAAAAATGCCATCAGAGCTAGATCTAAGCCCATTCACATAGATGAGCTCTACTCACTCCTGTGTCGCGAGGAGACAAACATAGTAGTGGAAAAGGCCAAGGAAAAAAATTGTAGCAGCCAGGGCTTACTTGCTGCTCCTCAAAGTAAGCTACTTCTACCCAATTTCTTATATTCTCCTCACCTTTCTCATAGCCTTATCTCAGTCCATAAACTCACTTCTGATAATGAGTGTATCATTAACTTTACTGAATCTGGTTTTGTCATCAAGGATCAGAGGACAATCCAAATAATTCTTCAAGGACACAGTTCCTTACCCCATTAAAGCCCTTTCAGCAGTTCATGCTCTCTGCATCTCATCATCTCAGATTTAGCATAGATGCTTGGGCCAACCTCGTCTGGAAGCTACAACACACATCTCAAAAATTGACAAAGTTGTATTTAGTCCCAAGTTGAATTTTCTTTGTAATGAATGCATCTTGTTAAGTGGAGATGGTCCACAAAAATGAAAAAGGAAAAAAAAAACTGCTCCCGCCTCCCCTTCCATTACGCGAATGTCTCCTGCCCCTCTTCATGTTCGGTTCGCAAAAACGAAACTCCCGTCTCCGCCTCTCCTAAATTCGCGAAACTCCGTCTTGCAAAATAGAGACTCGCCTCCTTAATCTCGAAACTGTAGAACTCTCCACTTTAAGGAGTTCTTGCTCAAGGGTAAAGGCAGAAAGGAAGGAGGTTCTCTGATTGGATTCTTCTAGAGGTTTACGGGAAGAAGAAGGCAGGTGTTTTGTAAGGTACTCTTTGCAGAAGGAAGAAGAAGATAGTTGAAGAAGAAGGCGCTCTTCTTGATTTATTCTTGTTGGCTTGGAGCAGAAGAGAAATAGCTTTTTTCTCTTGTATGTATTTCTTCTTCTTCAGTAATTTTTCTCTTGGGTGAATCTTAGTTTAAAGAGAGAAAGAACAAGTGAGAGATTCCTCTTGTAAGTCGAGGTGATCGACTGGTGTAAATTCTTCAATTAATAAAATCCTCTGCAACTCCGTGGATGTAGGCAATTTGCCGAAGCACGTAAATCTGTGTGTTCTTTTGGTGTGAAGCTTTTCTCATTCTATTTTTCACTTTGTCGTCAATCTTTTTTAAATTTCATATATAAACACCACAACACATCTCACAAAATGCCACAAATTACCATTTTCCTCCTCTGTTTCTTAATTTAAAACTCATTTAGTTCTTCTTCATTCTGATGTACGGGCCCTGCTCCTGTTAGTTCATTACAAGGTTACAAGTATTACTTACCTTTTATTGATGACTACACATGCTATTGTTGGGTTTTTCCAATGTTTGCAAAGTCTGAAACTACCAATATCATTATAAACTTTCATAAATTTGTTCAAAATCACTTCCATAATAATATCAAAACTATAAGATCCGATGGAGGAGGTGAATACATCTCACAAATCCTAAACAACTACCTTCTCTCCAATGGCATCCACCACCATTTCAGTCGTCCCTACACACACGAACAAAATGGTGTCGCTGAACACAAACACATGCATCTCATAAAGACCACTTGAACTCTTCTTTTCACTACTCAATTTCCTACTCATTTTTTGGGTTGAAGCTCTCACCCTTGCCTCCTACCTCATAAATTGCATGCCTTCCAAAACTTTAAACCACAAATCCCCACATGAACTATTGTTTCATCTCTTACCCACTTTCAAACACCTACACACTTTTAGGCTTTCCAAGGAAAAGACCAATCATCTCAAACAAACTTCTCCTAGTCGTCCCACCATGCATTTTCATTGGTTATTTAACCCAACACAAAGGTTACCACTGCTATAACCATCAAAACCACAAAATCATTACTTCTTGTCATGTCCTCTTCAATAAAAGTGTATTTCCAAGCACCTCACCTTCCACACCCAACACTGCTCCTTCTACTCACGGTCCAGGATTTTTTCTGCCAACTTCATACAACCCTTCCAAATTTGTACCCCCATCAACAACTAAATTCTCTACAACTCACTCAACTATTAGCTTTCCCTTCACTTCCATACAATCCACTTTAGCCATCCAATAAATAATCACAACCACCACCAAATTTTCTATCCACCTCTAACTCTTTCACTGAACCAATCAAACATTCAATGATCACCAGAGCTCAAACCTCTTACCTCAAAAGCTAAACAAATTCTTGATCTCCACATCACCACATCTCCTACTGCTGATCCCACTTGCTACACAAATGCCATGAGACACCTCCAACGGAGGTATGTTTTGTCCATCAAATTTTTAGCTCTTCAAACCCAAGGTGCTTGACAACTTGTTCCTCCGCCACCTACTCAATATATTACTGGTTGTCGATGGACCTATCGAAAAAATTAAACCGTGATGGATTTGTCTCTAAATACATAGCACATCTCCTTGCTCTAGGTTTTAAACAACAACAAGACATCAACTACAATGAAAATTTCAGCCCAGTGGCTAAACTCTCAACTATGTGGATCCTTCTCATCATTGCATTACATCATAATTGGCTTGTCCAATAGCTAGACATGTCCAATGCATTTCTTCATGGCTCTCTAAATGAAACTATTTGCATGCATTAGTCATCGGGTTTCCAAGATACCCAACATCCTAATTTTGTTTTCCTAATAAAAAAAGGCTGTTTATGGGTTAAAACAAGCCCCAAGGCAGTGGTATTCAACTTTCACCAATCATCTCAAACTCAAAGGATTTCAAATGAGCATCGTTGATCTGTCTTTACTTATATATCAACATATCGATGCCTACAAATATCTCCTTATCTATGTAGACGACNTGATCCGTCTTTACTTATATATCAGCATGTCGATGCCTACAAATATCTCCTTGTTTATGTAGACGATATCTTACTAATCGACAATGACTCATATGCTATCTCTAATTTTCTTCAACAGCATAAAATTGCTTTCTCACTTAAAAGACCACAGAAATTTCAACACTTTTCTTGGAGCTCATATAGAGCCAAATTCTAGAGGCTACTTCACCACTCAAACTGCATACATAATCTCTACTACAAAAAACATGAATGGCTCTTAATAAACTGCTCTCTACGCCTCTGCCCACCAAGCTCACCTCTTAACATGAATACCCTCATATCATTCAATATCGTCAATTACCTGGATCACAACAGTTTCTTACAGTTGCACACCTAGACATCGCTTTTGCGATAAATTATCTGTGTCAGCATGTGCACAAGCCTCTTCTATATCACTTTCAGGTCGCCAAAAGTTTGATGCGCTACTTGAAAGCCATGATGCATCATGGGCTTCAAATTATCGAGGGAGATTTTCATCTAAGATGTCTTTTGGATGCGGATTGAGTTGAAAGCATAGATGATAGTAGGTCTACAACTTCTTTTTATTTTTTTTCTAGATAACAATCTCATCTCTTGGACAATTAAAAAACAGAAGTCAATAGCTTGATCCCCTACCGAGGCATAATACAGGCTCTCGCAGTTGCTACCACTGATCTCATTTGGCTTTGTCGTCTACTTCAGGATTTCAACATTTCAAATATTGCCCCCACGTCTATTTACTCAGCCATAGCCATTGCTCTCAACCCTAAATTTCATGCTCACACAAAGTATGTGAAGATTGATCATCACTTTGTTGAGGAACATCTTGAAGCGAAAACAAAATCACAAGAAGATTCAAGAACGCAAGAGACTACGTCCTCGGGAGCAAGGAGGTGGTTTCTATTCCAGAAGTAAAAATCAAGTCCCATAGGGTCACAAATCCATCAGGGTTTAATTACACACACACACACACACACACACACACACACACACACACACACACACACACAAACATACAGACCTTAGTGAACTTACAAAAATACCCTTGTACTTTAAAGCAGAAGCATTGCCCCACACCCCCAACCCACTTAATGAAACTCTCCCATTTGGACAAATGTTTCCACTCTAATCCAACATCTGTCCCTTATCTGGTATATGAGTCATACCTATCACGTCTTGTCTCGGCAGCTATTCACTTTCATTAATTTGCCTCACAAGATCAAATTACTGATATACTTACTAAAAGTTTTTCTCAACCGCAATTTCTCCAACTCAGAAACAAGCTCACAATCATCTCTTCAAATTGTGATCTTGAGAGGAGCTAATAACCGCATCACAAAAGCAAATCATTCTCACTACAGGTTTCACCTCTCCTCTACCTTAAATCATTTACCCGTAACTACCATTGGAGGCTTCTCAAGAGTCTTCTATACGTACTGTAGTTGGTTTTTCTGTTCTATTAGACAACTCTAGTTCATCATATGATGTATTACACTCTACTACTTCTCTTCTGTGAATACGACTTGGTGCATACTGCACTTTAGTCTACCTTCCTTGCTGGTTTTCAAACAATACATGTAAGAAATCCAATCTAACTAAAGGGATTCTTGCAAATAATACAAATATTCGAAGAATGAAGATAAAACGTATATAACTTTACCAACATACTTGCTATATATGTTTGACTATGGTGTCTTTTATTTTAGAGGCATTTACATACATATCGCACAATTCTTATATATACATTTACATTTCTAACACATAAAATTTGATATTCACATGCATACAATTCAAATCTTCGACATCACATAAAAAATACCAGTACTATTAACTTTCTAAAAATGAAAAACACCTTTGCATGCACAAATTTATAAAAGTCTATAGATGAAAATATCAAACTTTAGGTGTTAGATATGTAAATAAATAATTAAGAATTGTGAGGTATGTATGTAAATTTCATTACTTTTTAAGATACGCGCACAAGGAAAAAATATTACATCAGGACTCCGCACGTGGAATTACTTGCGGAGTCCAATGAAATCATGCCACACGTGAAGACCCAGTAACACATGAAAATATTCCCTCCGTGTTATTTAGGGGTTATTGTATGTTATTCATGTGTTATTGTGTTATGAGAATAATCATGGTGTTATAATAACACAATAACACATTAATAACACTTGAATAACATACAATAATACCTGAATAACACGGGAGGGATATTCCCCTGTATTATCGAGTAGTTTTTTTTTCTCACCTGATGTGATTCCATTAGACTCCGCACGTAACCCTAAATGCGAAGTCCTGACGTAATATTTTTTCACGCACAAGAGACGTCTGATGTGGAAGACTATTACCTTTTTAACGAGTGAAAATTTGGTTGAAAATGCCCATAATAGAGCTCCATTGCTTGAGAACAATTGAAGCAATCTCAGCGCAAGAGCTCAGCTACTGTCTCATGCACGTAATTCACGAGCCAGCCTTTACAATTTAATTCGGAGTTCACTTCACCTGAAAATAAAAAAAAAAAATAAAAAAATTATAAAAAATAGCTTTATAATATTATTTACATATTCGTGCAGGTTTTTTCTGATAATTTTGAAGGTATAAGTTAGAATTTAAAATTATAGATAAAAAACGACAGATATTTCTTTATAATTTTGAATTATTACTAATTTATTTAATTAATTAAAAATCATATATCTCAGGATATCTTGATCTAGATTATGTCATGCATGATGGCTTTAAATATCATTGGATTTGCTTTGAGATTTGTGCAACACAAACTCCTCATTTGCAATACTAATTTCGAAGTAAATCAAATGAATTTAATGTCCATCCTTATATCAATTGTATCAAAGTACCATGACAACATTTTTAAATAAAAATGTAATTTATTTGATTGATTTATTGATTAAATGACATTCGTAGATACACTGCGTTTCAAATGAGAGATTGAGAGTTTAAACAGACCAAAATAAAATTCTCTTACAGGACACAGTTAATTATTTTATATGAATTCCGTTAAACTTGGATACAATATTACATTTAGCACCGTGTGTTCAGCCAACGGCGTGGATCACATCTTACTGTTGTGCATACAATGCGGTGCGATCCACATCATTGTGCAAACATCCGTACAATAACAAACTCTATAGTTTCTCATAAAATCAGACATCGAAGAAGAGAACAAATTAACAAAGAGAAAGGACTAAAACCAGTGAAAACATTCGAACGACTTTGAAAATAAGAATTAATAACTTCTATAATCTTTCAAGCTTAATTTCATTTACTCTCTTAAGCTTAAATAAATCTTAAAATTAAAAAAAGTATAACAAACCACAACCACTAGTCAGATTGAAAACATATAACACATTGAAAGCCATAATGAAATTTTTTTTAGCACAAATTCTCATCAAAATAAACAAAAAGCTGATAAATACATAAAGAATTAAACGTTAATTTTTAGAGAGAGAGAGAGAGAGAGAGAGAGAGGCTGTACCTATGGCTTTCTAAGCCTCTTGAAAAATAGGAGAGGATAATAGAGATGGATGGAAAGGAAAGTTGAAGTACAAAGAGGCAACTTACAGGATGCGTCTTGGAGTGGACAAACCTTTGCATATTTTGCTAGCTAGCTTGCCAGAAGAGATTATATTCCTTAGCCACTTGCTAATTATGTAATATATAATATTANTATTTTGCTAGCTAGCTTGCCAGAAGAGATTATATTCCTTAGCCACTTGCTAATTATGTAATATATAATATTGTTATTGATACTAACTAATATTTAACCTGTACTTGAGCCCTAGTGGCCAATTGAATAACTTAAAACATTATTGGGTGATAATGCCAATAAAAAGTCGGAAGCTAGTGGCTCTTATCAGATGGAGCCGACTTCACCCGCGTGTAGATCTTCTTTATTAATAATCCACACTAATGGAGCTATAAGCCTTTTAATTGGTTGGCTCAGCTGATTAGTATATCAGTAGATAATAACACTTGTTGTTGCGTGCCAGAAGATTTGCGGCGATAGAGTAATAAGTTACCGTCTCATTGTTGTACGAAAATCTAACACACACACAAATAATAGAAAAGTAGTAGGAGTCATCAAGATTTTTTAAGTGAAAAAATTCTATAAAAAGAAAAAAATCACGGGGTCTGACTAATTAAAAGTAATCCGCTATGTGATTGTAAGTACTTAGGTCCACTCTTCTCCTAAATTCGAAAAAATGGAATTACAATGTTGATCATCTTAAATGTACTATAGTAGTCATCTTTCATAGTTGTACTTAGACTGCACCAAATGTAGTTCTTGACAGTAATATTGTAGTTGATTGATATAATGACAATAATTTGTTATAAAGACTAGAGTTGGTGGATGTGATAGCATCAGTTGGCCTCATAGACTATAATTGAAAGTTGTAGTAGCAGTTAATTCGATAGATCGTAGTTGATCACATTGGATATGGTTTGTAGCATCGATAGCGTCAGTTGATTAGAAAGGACGTAGTAGTGGAAGGTTGCAATGACCACATAAAACAAAGTGAGAAGCTAAAGTAGTAAGTGACCACATAGGTTATAGTAGGTCACTCCGAAAGCGTCAATTGGTCATAGAGGACGTACGTGTAAGATTGAATGATAGCGGTTAGTCACATATACCTTAGTGGGAATCTACAGTAGAAACTAACCACATAGGATGTAAGCGGTCACTGAAGAGCAACTATTATCTATAATGATTGTAGTAGAAGATTGCAATGATAACAATTAGTTACGTAGGTTGTATTGAGAAGTTATAGTACTCAAGATTATGAAAATCGGATAGGACATTGAACTAGAAGTTGTAAAGATTCAATATTCAATCATTCAACCGAGGTTGAACCAAATGAAATAATAAATAATTAAATTATTTTAATATAATTTAAATAATATAATACTGATATATTAATATCATTTTTATTGAGTCAACAAACAATATTTTAATTTAAACCAATGTTTGAATATGTTGAACAATATTCTAAATAAAAAATTTAAGATATGTTCATTTTTTTTATTTTTAAATTTAAATATCTCATTTATGACTATATGATAAAAATTAAATAATATTTGAACTAATCATTTCTTCAAATTTTGGATTGGTTCACCTGTTCTCCGATTCAATTCCGTTTTTGACCAGTCTAATCCTAGTTCTATGCAGAAACGATTCTGAGCTTGGACCACACTTATTAATCCTAGTTCTATGCAGAAACGATTCTGAGCTTGGACCACACTTATTAAATGATCGATTCAAGGTTGAACAAAGCGGACTGGTCGGTTCAATCTGATTTTTAAAACCACAAAAATAGTAACTGTCTACATAGACCATAGTGCGTCACTACAAGAGCATCAGTCGACCATATAAACTGATCAGTTCAATCTGACTATAAACTTGCTAAAATCATAGCTCACATTACTTGAATTTGATTCTTAAATTTTTTTTGCTTAAAAATTTCTAAAGATTCAGGCCAAATAATAAAAATATATTGATAACACATCAGTATTAATTCTAACTAAATTAAGACTTCAGTGATACAATTTTTGAAGAACAATTCCCCAACATTAGACACACATGCATGTACACATACACACACATATATATACACATATAGTCAAGCATCTAAGGAGATTTTTGCCAAAAAAAAAACTCATAGTCGTTAGGGTAGCAATTGTAAGAGGACAGCTGATTCATTAATCTTTTGTTGAGATTAAGAGACTTGTATGTTATGCAAATTTAGAAATAGAAGTGTAAACCACAGAGGAATGATCCCAAAAGTAGAATGTGCATTATAAGGTTATGATGGAGATTGACTTAAAAGCCATATAACTTTTTTAGGAATTTTATATTTTTCTAACTAATAAAAAGAGTTAAGTAATTTTAATTTGATAAATAAGAGGGCTTATTTATATGTTTTTAGAATACATTTAGAAATAGCTAAAATTCCTATGCTGGAGATTGAGTTAAAATCCATATGATTTTTTTTAGGCATTTTAGATCTTTCTAACTCATAAAAAAAGTTAAATAATTTTAATATGACCAATAAGAGGGTTATTTATATACTTTTAGAGTACATTTAGAAATAGCTAAAACATGATTGATGCCTATATATTGTACATGTTTCTTCTGAGAGATAAATAATATGATTTATTTAGGACCAAAAGTAGTTTAATCAACCCAAACTAAGCTAAGTTGTCAAATCACCTGGTCTAACTAAAGTTACTTGCAAAGCAGGGCTCTCTTTTAAACAAGGAAGAGTGCATAAGATGCATACCCTCTCAGAGAATGGATGATTATGATCTTCATGGTGGAGATGAACTAAAAATTCACTTATTAAGAATCTATTATAATTCTAAGAAAAAAAAAAAAGATGTTGCTTATTGTTTAGAACTTTTAAATTCTAAATCTATCATCACTAAAACTAAGTAAAATACATTTTCTCATATCACAATGTTATAATATTTCTTAAATATTTGTATTTACATTAGACTATTATAGTCTACATCATGAAGAGTGAAAAAAAATAATATATGACTTGCAACAAAAAAAAACTTCAAAAATATATGGTCAAATATAAAATTTGACACAAAAGACAAAATAAAATATGAAGAATATTATCTAGTATAAGGACTGACTCAATACAGAACTAGGATTACTTTGTATTCCCCATATAGCAAAGATGATGTCAAATGTTCCATATGAAATTATATAATCNTTAGAACTTTTAAATTCTAAATCTATCATCACTAAAACTAAGTAAAATACATTTTCTCATATCACAATGTTAGAATATTTCTTAAATATTTGTATTTTCATTAGACTATTATAGTCTACATCATGAAGAGTGAAAAAAAAATAATATATGACTTGCAACAAAAAAAAAAAAACTTCAAAAATATATGGTCAAATATAAAATTTGACACAAAAGACAAAATAAAATATGAAGAATATTATCGAGTATAAGGACTGACTCAATACAGAACTAGGATTGCTTTGTATTCCCCATATAGCAAAGATGATGTCAAATGTTGCATATGAAATTATATAATGTTGAAGAGGGCTAAATCACCATTATTATGGGTTGGAAATTAATCCTCATAGCTGAGTCCCCATAATAATCCACTACATGGAAATTTCAAAAAATTATAATTGGAATGAAATACTACTTTGAGAAAAGAAAAAGACATAACATATTACAAAAGATGACAAATTATTAACCCATATTATTAATCAAGACAAAAAAAATGAAGCACTAACAAAATAGAGCATACATTATAGTTAGGAAGGGTGTGAAATTTCTAGCTCAACGTTATTATGGGTTGGACATTTATCTTTATAGTCCACGAGGAACAAGTTAATTTTTAAATTGTCTAAATACTAGTTTACTAATTATAGGTTTAGTTCAAAATATTTCAATATTTTTGAAGGTATTAAAATATCTAATATATTAATTCCAAAATGAAAAACTAAATATGTGAGAAAGGTTTTCTAAATGGTTTAAAAATTTCTTCTGAATCGGTTCAGTAAAATCCAAATTCGTCTAAGCGATTTTCCAACTGTAGTCGTCAATTGAGGCCTACTACTTAATTATTATTGTGTTCGNTACAAAAGATGACAAATTATTAACCCATATTATTAATCAAGACAAAAAAAATGAAGCACTAACAAAATAGAGTATACATTATAATTAGGAAGGGTTTGAAATTTCTAGCTCAACATTATTATGGGTTGGACATTTATCTTTATAGTCCACGAGGAACAAGTTAATTTTTAAATAGTTCAAATACTAGTTTACTAATTCTAAGTTTAGTTTAAAATATTTCAATATTTTTGAAGGTATTAAAATATATAATATATTAATTCCAAAATGGAAAACTAAATATGTGAGAAAGGTTTTCTAAATGGTTTAAAAATCTCTTCTGAATTGGTTCAGTAAAATCCAAATTCGTCTAAGCGATTTTCCAACTGTAGCCGTCAATTGAGGCCTACTACTTAATTATTATTATGTTCCGAGATGTAAAAAGAATTAGAATCCCATATTATAGTTAGGTTCTCCTAGTCTAGTAAGAATATTCAAACATCCACACTCCTCAACAAGATTACAAGTGTCTACTACCAATATTCCTTTTGCTACAAAAGTCTTATGCTTTAACTTAGTTGTATTTCTAGTCTTCTTTTGATTTCCTATATTACAAAAGTTTTAACAATCGAAATAACTTATTCAAATGTAAATTAAGTATGAAAGGCTAAAACAACAATTAAACATTCAAATTTCAAGAATCTAACTCAGAATCTCCAAAATTTTAAAGAAAACCAATTCAAAGAAGCAAATAGGTTATGTGCTAATCATGATTTGAAAGAAAAACATGAATAGTATTGATAAATTTAAACCAAGTTTATAAAATTAAAGGAACAGAAAAAATAAGATGGACAAAACCCCGCTCCTAAGATTTGATCTTCCTCCAAAATTTTCTCCTTTGCTTGATACAATCACACACTCACTCACTTTCACACAAAATAAGTATGCTCACACACTCAGACACTCTACAACCTTCCTTAGAATTCTTCAGAAGTCTCATTTTATCCAATTTCGGTAAAATTTGGCGTCAAAACCATAAAAAACTTAAAATTTTCACAATGTTAGCTCGTGGCACCGGGGCGCTACTTTGTAACACTGCAGCTCTCCAATAGACATTGTGACACTACATTTCAGACACCATAGTATCTATTTCTCGGGTTTTAAGATACTTTTTTTCCTGGGTAGGGCGCACGACGCTACAATCGTGGCAACGGGGCGCTACTTTGTGACACTGCAGCTCTCCAATAGACATTGTGACACTAGATTTCAGACACCATGGTATCTATTTCTCAGATTTTTGAATACTTTTTTTCCTGAGTGGGGCACACCGACGCTACAATCGTGGCACCCCGGTGCTCTTACTAGCACCCTACCACTACTACAGAAACTCTGTTATATTACATTGCTACAATAACTCCGCTACATTTGACTTTTTTTTGGCTTGTCGCCCTGTAAATTTAATACACATTATTAAACAAAATAAAATAAAAAGCATACAAAAATATAATATTAATGCATAAATACACAACTATTTTTGCATACATTTTACACTTAATAAATAACATATAGCATTCTATCATTCCCCATATTACTTTAACATCTCAAAAATTAATTTGTGACATGCAAGATTAATAAAAACTGTGAGAGAAACCAATGACCCTCTATAATAATGCTACTTAACTATGCATTTCTCAGCATATTACAATTTAAAAAACATTCTTAGCCTATTATTTTCAATAGAGAGTGACACTAACCCATGGGTGAAAGAACAATGAAACAAGGACAGACATTTACTAATATCATCGGAAAGCAATCTCCTCAGCAAATTTTGAAGCCCCTCTTCAAAATCTTTTTGTATGGAGTTACACAAACATACTACCACTATTATTTTTAGAAGGACCATAAAACTAAAATTATCAATATCTTTTGAGATTATATCATAAATTATACAATCAAAACATCCATGAATAAAAAAATATGGTATCTATTTTAAAAACATGTCATGATTTTAAAAATAATATAATTGCAATCAAGCTTTTATTTATTATTTATTTATTTATGTATTTATTTTCAAAATGTGAAATCGATATTTGGTCCAGTGGACACCAAATATCGATTCCCCCAAAGGGTTGAAAACCCTGGTGTGTTTGCTCCTGATTCGAAGAGCCCGTGCCACGAGATTCGAATCCTCGACCCGAGGGACTTACGCCTGAGGCCACACCAATGAGTCAGGTCATTCGCACAATATAATTGCAATCTAGCAAAAGACATACTAATAAAGATGCAAGAATCCACCACCTTTTTCTCTAACCGACCAATTTCTTCAATTTTCTTTTTTTTTTTATTTTTAATCAAGATGTATAGATAAAATATATATGAACATTAACAACTCAATATGTTGTATGAAACTCATAATAGATTTTTAATATACAAAACATTCTTTTTATCATAAAGCGTATTGAAATTAAAAAAAAAATCCACCATAACACGGTGATACTAAATATAATGACTTAGGGTCCGTTTGGGGCAGTTTATAAGTGCGGGCGGCGTTTTCTAAACGCTGTCATACCGTTTGGTTAGCGCTTTTCGCCAGCTTATCCGAAACTGTGTTTGGGTTTTTACACTAAACGCAGGCCGCGGGCCGACCTTTGCGGCCGGCCCGCGGGCCGCGTTTCAGGATAAACAGCTTATCCCGAAACGCACAAGCTGCCCCAAACGGACCCTTAGTATGTTGAATATTTTATTATGTAAAGTCTAGCGTACTAGTATAAAATAGTGGTAAAAAAAAATCACAAATTCATTAGAGTTAACAAATTACGCATACGAAATATTTAACATTGCTAAGAAATCTATCAATTAATCCTTTTTATACAGGTAATATTTCATTATACACTATGATTGTTGATTTTAGATATCCATACAATTATAACAATATTTTTTTTAATAATTATTGATTATTTTATAATATTTATCAAATATATATGTGTGTGTGTGTGTGTCGCAAGCAGTGGCTTGTTAGTTGGCGGTGTTAACGGTAAGTCCCCTCAGATCACGGGTTCGATCTCCAATTGGGTTGGGTTCTCAAATATTTAAGCATATGACACGGGCTCTCATCATGAGACATAGCGCATGAGAAATGGGTATTTGGACCTCTACCAAATACCGATATCGTTTTTTAAAAATAATAAATTTTGATATATCCGCATCCAAAGAGAAGAAAGGGAGGAACTCAGTTTATAGTTCGTGCATCCTTCAGGTGTTTGGACAATAGCGTGTATTGTATCGTGCTGGCCTGCGAGAGGAGTGATGCGATCCAAGCTGTCGTCGGGACATCCGGTGACCTCGACATAATTTTTTTTTTTTTGTGATTTGGGAAAATAAAATGATTTTTCCACAAAAAAAAAAAAACTTTGCACTTCCTTCTTATAGTCATTAAATTTATGACTATGCTGCTGATAATTTTCGGTGGCTTTTTGGCGAAAAAATATTACCTCAGGAGTACTGATGCATCAGTACTCCAATGAGGAGGTGTCACGTAGCATTTTGGTGGGACTATTACATACGTGACACCTCCTCATTGGAGTACTGATGCATCAGTACTCCTGAGGTAATATTTTTTCCTTTTTGGCCGGTTGCATTGTTGAACATTCACGATGGAATGAAAAGACAATCAAATTTCATAGGACAGGCCAAAAAAACAAAAATGCTAATCTAATATCTAAATTTAAATCTCTCAAAATGAATTGTATGTCTCATATGATAATATATAAAAAAGCATCACAAATGAATATATTACATTAGCGAATCTTGTTGAGAAGAAGAATAACATTAGGGGCATTTACATATATGCCACCCAACTCCTATGTATTTGCATGTCTGTTGCCTAAATTTTGCTTCTTACATTTATACCAAATAATTTCACTCATGCATAGATAAGAAGACATATATGTAAAAATTAAAGTTTACATGTCAAATATGTCAAATACTTGAATGGTATACATGTAAATTGTTTTTGTAATATTAAGCCTTTCATCACATGGGAAGTTCCAATCAAGATTATCTTTAGAACTTTCTCCCTAATTCCATGGAACACATTTCAAACTTATTAATTGTCAATTAGCATTCTTTCCACCTCCTCATTCCAACTTGTAGCTCCTTTACCTAATATGGCATAAGCCTTTTGGCACTCAAGGGTGGTGGAAAGCCACCACATATATGATATTATTTATGATTTTTTACATAAATGCCCAAAAAGACATTGCAACGTGTCGAAACGACTATAAACAATCACATATGAAAAACAATAAAATTATCAATAAAAAATAAAAATTAAAGATCAAGGCATATAGAGCAATAAAGTGAGCTTGCAAAAATCTTTGTGACATGGGGCAGTCAACTACATCAAAGATATCCAAAAGAACACCAAAATATGGAGATCGAGATGACTAAACAAAAAAGTCCCATGATAAAAATATATATATCTATATATTATAAGAACATAATCACTAAAGGTATTGCTCACTATCCAACTAAGAGAATAAAGTGAACTATTAGTTAGGCAGTTTAAGCCCTTAGATGAATATATTAGATAGATCATTATCATATTATTATTTCACTTTGATTTTTTTTCTATTTTTAAAATTATAACGAGTGCTTTAATTATAATTTGCTAGGAAGCACCATTTATCTAAAAAATAATGTAAGAATAAGTGAAGGGAGGTAGTGCAACAGAGTAAGGGCCATTAGTGGGGGAGCCTTGTCATAAGCGAAGGAAGTTAGTTGGCCATAGGAGGCCCTTACTGAAATGGGCTCCCCATAAGTGAGGGGAGGTAGTGCAGCTGAGTAAGGGCAAACATTACACCTTGGTAGATATGTATAAGGGTTGGAACACCATGAATTCTCATGTTGTTCACTACATATACAGTTTGGGCTATGTCATCTTCTCTTCATCTGTGTCCATCTCTTTCGAAGCGTGGACTTGAGCATTTTTGCATTGGAGGTTGCCCGCTTTCAGGCAATCAAGTGGTAGACCATCTGCACTATGATCTCTACATTTTGATGCATGATTAAATAGAGAAGGAAATAGAAGGAGAGGACACGAAAACTTATGGCACTTTTCTGATCCCCCACGACGAATGTCGCCTTTCTGGCAGGGAGGATGATCCCTTCTTTTCAAATTGACTTGAGGAGCTGAAGATGGAGATCATTGTGTGGGAGACATACTATAAGGTCCTGAAGGAAGACAATATGTAACTGGTCGAGCAAATGGTGACGATGAAGGCCCCTGAACAGTTTGCCCGAGATCTCTCATCGAGTGCGGCATAGATAGCCACCCTTCAGGCCAAATTCTATGAAGGGGTTCAGTATTGCCTCGACCACCTTGTGAAACAAAGGGTAGTTCCTTCAGTTTAGACATCCATAGAATAGTTCAGGGAGCTGGTCACTGACACTGAGTTGGATGATGGAGATGATAAGGGTGTCAGAGACTTGTCAAATGTATGACGATATATATACATATTTTTTTCTTATGTAATTTTTTTTATTATTATAAACGAAATGAAATATCAACTTGTACCTTTTATTACTTACTTTTATCGCTTTGGAATTATTTGTCTGAAGAAAGCGCATGAATCATTATGTGATGAGAACTTATAACAAAACATGTCAAAGTCGCAATAAAACTGATTTGATGCCAATTGTATATTTCAATTGGCATCAAATTAATTGAATCGGAGGAGTACCTTCAATTGAACTACTTTTATTCATATGATCATTGATTATAAGGTCATAGTGTCAATTTTTGGTGATCTAGTGATCGTTTGAGAGACAANCCTTATTGTCTTATGGCTACATGATTAGGGTTGTTAAAAGGACTCTTTGTTCGTGAACAGCTCGTGTTCGACCCGTTAAGCAAACGAGCCGAACACGAACACTCTTTTTGAGTTCGAAATATAAACGATTCGGTTACTTAAAAGTGAAATACAAATTTTCATGCATGCATAAAGCACCATAGTGCCGTGCATGGAAATATTAAAGTTTAGATGTGAGACATGTAAATACATATGAATTGTGTGCTAGGTTTGTAATTTTTTTTTTCCTTAATTTCACCCTTTTGTTGGATCAAAATGTAATGCATTAAATAACATTTTGAAGGATTTACAATATTTGCTTTAAACTAAAAAAAAAAGAGTAACAAAAATAAGTAATTTTAAAATAATTTAATTATAATATTGCATTTTAATTTTATATTATTTTTTACATTTATATTTCGTTATCAGCTACAAAAGGCTCCATGTTTTTAATTCTCTCCCACTTTATTAGTGCTGTTAGATTAAAAATAAAGGTTAATGAATAATGAATAGCAACATAATAATTTTTATTAGAGTATATGCGCTGTTGCTTTCTTCCCTTATAATTTAAGACGACGGATTCAAACCAATAAAGCAAGCGCAAAAAAGTTAATATTATAAATACTTAAACATCTAGATGAATCTTGATCGCATATGATTTCAAATTCCATGAAAATGATTGCATATTACAGCCCTAGTTTATTTAAAATTAAATTTAAAACCATATATTGAAAAGGTTGGTCACCGATCAATCTCATAGTCCGACTGAGCGGCGGACCCCCTTGCTGAAGGTGTGTAATTCGATCCTACGCAAGGATCAAACCCCCAACTCGAGGAACTTACACCAAAGACCACAACCAATGAGTGAGACTAAGGCACGTGTGTATATA
>JXCR01048781.1:281487-305870 GCA_002079205.1 Phalaenopsis hybrid cultivar | reverse complement strand
TATATATATATATATATATATATATATATATATATATATATATATATATATATATATATATATATATATATATATATATATATATATATATATATATAACGATTTTACAAAGTAAAAACTGAAAATTATACATGAATTTTTTGTAAATGTATTAAAACAAAGATCTACATATTCTGAAATCATACTACAACCATGCCATTAAAACCCTATAACTCTAATAATTGGCATCTGAACATTCTTATAATATTGCATGTATTCCTAAAGATTCTCAAGCTCATCTCCACTTTTGTGCCAATGCGTAACACAGCATCTGTTGACTGTCACAAGAAGACACAGAGAAGGATCAGGAAGCCACCTAAAACTTAATCTGTTTTGGCCATAGAAGATTTCTGCAATTAAAGCCCTTCACCATAATAAGCCCCATGACTTTGACTCCCTCCTATAACTGACTATGACCCCATTCATTCTCCTCTATATACAACCCTAGCATCCTCTCTTCACAACCACAACTTCCATCTTCCCCTCTTCTCTCTCCTCTCTCTATCTCCCCCTCCTTCCTCTAAACCCTCAAAATGCTTAATTTAAGAGGCAGAAACATACTGTTCATTCCTCATGGCAGAGAACCAAAGGGAATGAGGCTCATCATTCTATTCCTTCTATCAACGGCTATACTTCTCTCTGCTTCCAACACCAAAAACCAACCCCATTCCGTTTCCAAAGGACTCAACTTTTTCAAAACCACAATCACAACTCCATCTTCCTCCAATGCAGCCCTAATAACCTCAGCCTGCAAATCCACCCTCTACCCCGCCGTCTGCCACTCGACCCTCTCCGGAGCCCCGTTCGCGTCTCTGCAAGACCTCTTCGCCGTCTCCATCAAATCCGCGAAGCTCCGCGCCGCCGCCGCCCGCGCCGAAACCTACAACCTCGGTGTCACTCCTGCCGCCATCAACGACTGCCTCGAGCTCCTTGACATCAGCCTCGAGCAGCTCGACAGCGTCATCGGATCCTCCGGCGAGAAAACGGAGTCAAGCGCGCACGACATCCAAACATGGCTCAGCGCCTCGCTGACCAACCAGGTCACGTGCACCGACGGGCTTGAGCACGCGCGCGTTGACCAAAAAGCCAAGACAACCGTGACGGAGCAAGTCAACGTGCTGTCGCAGTACATAAGCAATGCCCTCGCGCTGCATGCGTGGATGAATGGGAGGGTTGGCATCGGGAGGCGGTTAACGGATGGCGGCGGGTTTCCGGAGTGGGTGAGTGAGGGGGACAGGAAGCTTCTAGAAGCTTCGCCGGGGGACATTCGTGCGGTGGCGGTGGTGGCTAAGGATGGGAGCGGTACGCACCGTAGTATTAATGAGGCGATCGCGTTTGTGTCGTTGGAGACCGGCGGAGGAGGGAGGAGCGTGATTTACGTGAAGGCGGGAACGTACAGAGAATACATCAAGATTCCCACAAAGCAGAGGAACGTGATGCTGATGGGAGATGGGAAGGGGGAATCTGTGATCATAGGGAGCAAGAATGCTGAAGATGGCTCCAGCACCTACGACTCCGCTACTGTCGGTAATTCAATTAAGCTTAAAAAATTATTCTATTTATTAATTTTTTTTTTAATAATTTATTAGTTCTGCTGCAACTGGCTAGTGCATGACCCCTCAACNGAGGAACGTGATGCTGATGGGAGATGGGAAGGGGGAATCTGTGATCATAGGGAGCAAGAATGCTGAAGATGGTTCCAGCACCTACGACTCCGCTACTGTCGGTAATTCAATTAAGCTTAAAAAATTATTAGATTTATTAATTTTTTTTTTAATAGTTTATTAGTTCTGCTGCAACTGGCTAGTGCATGACCCCTCAATACATATTTTTATTGAGTGGGAGCATGCAGGACGTTGATAGAGAACGGTACATCTAACTCGTTGATATAAATTAAGAATATTTAGAGTTAATTTAAAATTAAAATTAGAATTTTTTTTATTAGGACGGGAGTCAATTTTGAGCAAGTTAAAAGTCGAATTTTGAATTTATTCAAGCAAAACTATCAAAATTTTATATTTATATTTATTTTTTTAAGTTCTGTTTATAAGCCATTTTACCTTAAATTCTACATATCTAATTACCAGCCGCCATGGGAGCCGGCTTCATCGCCAAAGGCCTAACCATCATCAATGACTCCGGCCCCAACAAGCAGCAAGCCGTCGCCCTCCGCGTCGGCGCCGATCGCTCTGTCATCTACCAATGCTCGATCCAAGGCTACCAAGACACCCTCTACACCCTCTCCAACCGTCAATTCTACCGCGACTGCGATATCTACGGCACCGTTGACTTTATCTTCGGCAACTCCGCCGCCGTCTTCCAGAACTGTTTCATTCAACCCCGCAAACCCGCCAGCGGTCAATACAATTCAATCACCGCACAANCCAAGACACCCTCTACACCCTCTCCAACCGTCAATTCTACCGCGACTGCGATATCTACGGCACCGTTGACTTCATCTTCGGCAACTCCGCCGCCGTCTTCCAAAACTGTTTCATTCAACCCCGTAAACCCGCTGGCGGTCAATACAATTCAATCACAGCACAGGGCCGAACCGATCCTAACCAGAACACCGGTATCTCCATTCAAGGCTGTCGGGTGAGCGGCGGCGCCACCGGTGGCGCCGCAACATATCTCGGCCGGCCGTGGAAACAGTACTCCAGAGTTGTGTTTATGGAGACGGAGATTGACGGGTCGGTTAGCTCCGCCGGGTGGGAAAGATGGGCCGGTAACTTTGCGCTCAGTACGCTATACTACGGTGAGTACGGGAATACCGGGCCGGGTGCGAGGACTTCGGGTCGGGTCAGGTGGCCCGGAGTGCACCCGGATATGTCGGCTGCTGAGGCTTCCAAGTTTACCGTAGCGAATTTTATCGCTGGGAATTCCTGGATTCCGGCAACCGGAGTTGAGTTTAATGGTGGACTCTAGTTAAGAGGAAATAGCTTAAGCTTATTATATTTAAAATTTTTAAAAATTGAAATTAAATAAAAATAATATGAAATTTAATAAATATCAAAATTTGTTTTAAGATGGCTTAAAATATTTGAAGTTCAATGATTTGGTACACCTTATCCTCTTATATTCTTGCATGATTGAGAGAAAATTTGAGCATATATAGATACAAAAATGATGTTTGATATTACATAATATTTTATTGAAAAATTTAACATATATATTTTTTTTATTTAAAAGACATGTGAATTAATCATGTGAGGATAAGGGGATATGGACATGGCTATGTACTCGCTAATTATTTAAATTTGAGCTGAAAATATTTTAAGCTAAAATTGTTTATTTCAATATATATTATATTTTGGGTGGGGTTATAAGTATAATTTTGCCATTTGCAAGTGTAGATTTAGAATGGCATGCATTTAGCATTATGGATTGTAATTCTAACTCTGTACGTAATATGTATGAAATAATCCTTGGGAAATTACGTGCATGGATTCTAGCTGTATTTGTGTTTTATGAATCGCATGTTTGTAAGGCAATGAAGGGTTTGTGATAGTATTTGTTACTAGCAGAAATATGGGAGCTATTTACCATCTATTTCATTTTTCTGTCTTTGTTTTACTTTTTAGGGAATTTACATAAATACCAAAATTAGCTCTTATAATATATTTTCATATCTAACTTTCAAATTTACATGCATATCTCCCAAATCTTTAAGAGTACATAAAAATTATCACTATTTTTTAAATGTTTGTTTAGTATAATTTTTATGATTTTTATTTTTTTAAAAATTAACTATTTAATATTGAAAATAAATTTTAATTAGCAAATATGTTTTATTTTATATTAATACATACACATAAAATAAAAATAAAAATAAAATAAATAATAAACAAAAATGATTCCAAACACCACGTAGTACTTACTGCAGTGTTTGAAAAAGGAAAAAAAAAAAAAGAAAGCGATGAAATAATAAATAGATGATATTGTGCATGTGCGAGCCATTAATAATTGGATATTTAGTTATTTTTCTATTCTAGTGGCACTTATCTAGCTACGTTAGCTAGAAAGTATTTTTTGTATTGTATAATAATTTAGAAATAATGATTTTAATTGATTAATAAATTTAATTATTTTTCTATTCTACATGTTATTTTTTGCATTACTCCACTTAAATGCATTAATAACTACTTAAAACATGTTGAATATTAAATAAATAATGATAATAATAGTCTCTTAATTACAGAGAAAGAATATCATGATTTAATAAACCCGAATGCACTGCAAACTTTAATTTCGACTCATAAAAAACTCATATATGAACTATTTGCTAGTGGAGCTAATTTTCATATTTTTATGATATGTCAATAACATCAGTTCAATATAGTGAAAAAAAAATGTATATTTTCAACATATATGATGTAAAGGTATACTTATACCATGCAGATTTTCAAACTACTTGTTAATTAGTAATTGCAGTGCTTGGATGATTAATTCAAACACTAGTGAATGATAAATAAGCTGCCATATATCATGATTGATGTGTGCTAGAAAATTCGCGGTGGTGATGTAATGAATTATCGTCTTTGAGTTGCACGGAAATCTAGCACACACTCAGATAGAAGCAACTAGAAGCGACACCAGAAATTTTTATGTGGAAAACCATCTGAAATGATTCACCATATAATTTTGTGTACATGGGTCACTATTCTCCTAAATTATGAAAGATTGAGTTACAAAGATAATTATTGTAACTGTACAACAATGATTCGTCGATAATAGTCGTAGTCTAGCTGTAATGAATGTAGTTCTAGATGAAATTAGGTTGCCAGAGTCGTAGTCGGTGGTTATGGAGACATTAGTTTATCCTAAATGTTATAGACGACGGTCATAGCGCCTGCTTATCTTATAAACAGTAATTAAAATCCATGAAAGGAGTTGGTCATGTGAGCTGCAGATGATCTTTTTAGGAGCGTTGGTTCGCCACTGAGTTCATAATAGGAAGTTGGTTGAGTTGTAAGCCACTTAAACCGTAGTTGGTCACCAGATTTGTAGCGGCGAGCTACGATGGCGTTTGTAGGCCACACATGCCAGAATCAAGAGTTACACCCGCTTTAAACCACACATGTCGTAATTGGTTATGTAGGTTATTGTGGTGAGCGGTGATTCGTGGGCCGCGGGGGCCAAAGTTGAAGGCTGCAGGAGCTATGAATCACGTAAACCGTAGTGGGAACCTGTGACAACGTTCTTGGGCTGCAGGGGCTAGAGCTGTGGCGAGCTATGAACCATGAATTCTATTTTTTTTTGCCTCATTTGTGGTAAGAAAATTTGCTTTAAATATTTGAAGTTGAACAAGTTAACTGGTTGCTACACGTCTATAACTCATAGAATATATTACTTATCCTTTTATTCTTGCATGATTGAGAGAAAATTTGGGCACATATAGATACAAAAGTGATGTTTGATTTTACATAATATTTTATTGAAAAAATTGACATATTTTATTTGATTTAAGAGGCATGTGAATTAATCATGTGAGGATAAGGGGATTTGGACATGCCATGAGTTATAAATATATGTACTCATTACTTTTTTTTTTAAAGAGCACAAAGGCTCCATTTTATTATCACAAGAAAAAAATTACAAAAATAGGAATACAGCTCACAACACACCTAAACCTCACAAACAACACTAAACAGATAAATCCTTAATAGTCAAAGCTATGAACTCATCAGGAAATGTAAAAAAAAACCTGAGCTCTCGAACAAGTATATCCAAACTTAGCAGTCCAATGTGCCACAAAATTGCCTTCTCCTCGAACATGTGACCAAATCACATTCAGATTCGCTGTTAAAGCTCTAATTCTCTTCATCTGAATCAAAATACTCCAATGAGTCTCCATACCATACCTACAAAACAACTGCATCTCCTTCACCTGTTAAGGAGAATACGTACTCATTAATTATTTAAATTTTAGCTCATGATATTTTAAGCTAAAACTTTTCTTCTCAGTATAGATTATATTTTGGGTATATAAATATAATTTTGCCATTTGCAAGTGTAGATTTAGAATGGCATATTATGCTGTTTTGACTTCTAAGTGCAGCATTTAGCACTATGGATTGATACTCTACTTCGATAATATGTATGAAATAATTCTTGGGAAATTATGTGCATGGATTCTAGCGGTATTGTGTTTTAATGAATCTCATGTTTGTAGGCAATGTAAGGTTTGTGATATTGTTTGTTATTAGCAGAAATATTTCATTTTTTTGTCTTTTTTTTTCATTTTAGTGCATTTACATACATACCAAAATTAATTATTATAATATATTTTCATATCTAACATCTAAACTTTCATATTTACATAGATGTCACCCAAAATCATAATATTACATTAAAAATATCACTACTATTAAATTTTTTAAAAATGGAATATATCCTTTGATGCATAGATTTTAATTCCAAGGTATTATAAATGTAAATATTAAACTTTGGCGTTAGATATGTAAATATATTATAAGAATAGTGCTATGTACGTCAATTCTCTTTTTTATTCTTTCTAGCGTGTTTGTTCAGAGAGATTATTGTGTGCGGTGTCCGATCCTGACCGTAGATCATGGTGATCTACGGTCATGATTATTTCAGTTTTTTTAAAAAAAAAAAAAATTTACAGGTGGGGCCTACCGAATTACATCCTGACCGTAAATCAGGTGATTTACGGTCTGGATCGGACACCGCACGCATCTTCTGTGCGGTGTCCTATCCGTATGGAATAATTTTTCGTTTGTTCACTTATTTTTTTTGCATTTTTTTTTTGTTTCTAAATAAACTAACTTTTTTAAATATAAAATAAAATGTGTATGAGTTTAATATTTTTTTTAAATAAATATCACCATCAAATTAATTTAATTTTATATCAACACTTAAATAGAATAAAAATATGATACATAAATAAATAATAAACAAAAGTGATTCCAAACACCACTTATTATAGTAGTGTTTGAAATTATTTAAAATTTTAATTGATTAATTAATTAAAGTCACATTTTAGTTAAAATCAAAATTAAACATTTCCTTGCAATGATGTTAAGATCATAGTCACATATTTATAAAATGTAAATATTTAATGTGTAACTAAATTTTCATTGATATTTTTATAAGATTGTAACAAAATAAACATCTTTGATCACAAATATTTTTTATGCATGCCAGAAAATTTGCGGCGGTTAAGTAATGAATTATCGTCTTAGCGTTGCACAAGAATTTAACACGCACAAATAACAGAAGAGAAGTAAGCAGGAGGAGACACCTCGATTTTTTACGTGGAAAACCGTTGAAAGAGGGAAAAACCACGGGGTCTAGCATAGTTGAAATAATTCATTATGAATGAAGGGTACACATATCCATTCTTCCACTAAATTAGGGAAGATGAAATTACAAAGTTGTATAACTATAATCTGGTTGTAGTTCTTGGTGACAACAAGTTGCAATGGTCATTGTTGATTGTTGTGGAGGTAGTTGTCCATCGTGAGTGTTGCAGATGACTGTTCTAGAAGTGTTGATTGGCCAAAAAAATAGAAGCAAGCAGTTACGGGAGTTGTGGACCACATAGGCCGTAGTGGCGAGTATGAATGATGTTCGTAGGTCGTCGGGGCCAGAGTCGGGAGTTGCTCGAGCTATGAACCACGTAGGGCATTGTTGACACATGGACCGTAGTGATGAACCCATGTCTCATGATTATGACTGATGGTGTCTGATTGGTGGTGATCGACGATGATTGGTGATGATCGACAGTGACGGTTGATAGTGGATGACGATGATCGACGAGTGTCGACGACGGCACGGCTGTGGTCTATGGCGAATGACGGTGGTCGACGACGGTCGGGATGGTGCTNAGAGATTGACGGGTCGGTTAGCTCCGCCGGGTGGGAAAGATGGGCCGGTAACTTTGCGCTCAGTACGCTATATTACGGTGAGTACGGGAATACCGGGCCGGGTGCCAGGACTTCGGGTCGGGTCAGGTGGCCCGGAGTGCACCCGGATATGTCGGCTGCTGAGGCTTCTATGTTTACCGTAGCGAATTTTATCGCTGGGAATTCCTGGATTCCGGCAACCGGGGTTGAGTTTAATGGTGGACTCTAGTTAAGAGGAAATAGCTCAAGCGTATTATATTTAAAATTTTTAAAATTTGAAATTAAATAAAAATATTATGAAATTTAATAAATATCAAAATTTGTTTTAAGATGGCTTAAAATATTTGAAGTTCAATGATTTGGTACACCTTATCCTCTTGTTCTTGCATGATTGAGAGAAAATTTGAGCATATATAGATACAAAAATTATGTTTGATTTTACATAATATTTTATTGAAAATTTTAACATATTTTATTTTATTTAAAAGACATGTGAATTAATCATGTGAGGATAAGGGGATATGGACATGGCTATGTACTCGCTAATTATTTAAATTTTAGCTGAAAATATTTTAAGCTAAAATTGTTTATTTCAATATATATTATATTTTGGGATGGGGATATAAGTATAATTTTGCCATTTGCAAGTGTAGATTTAGAATGGCATGTTATGTTTTATTGTAACATGTAATTGCAGCATTTAGCATTATGGATTGAAATTCTAACTCTGTACGTAATATGTATGAAATAATCCTTGGGAAATTACTTGCATGGATTCTAGCTGTATTTGTGTTTTATGAGTTACTAGCAGAAATATGGGAGCTATTTACAATCTATTTCATTTTTCTGTCCTTGTTTTACTTTTTAGGGAATTTACATACATACCAAAATTAGCTCTTATAATATATTTTCATATCTAACTTTCAAATTTACATGCATATCTCCCAAATGAAATACATCTTGTCATGCTAAAATTTTAATTTCAATATAAGATAAATGTAAATATTAAACTTAGGTGATAGATATGTGAATACAGTGTAGTACATTTGTATATAAATTATTTTTTTTTTAATTCTCAATAGCATGTTTGTTTAGTATAATTTTTATGATTTTTTTTAAATAACCATTTTTTTAATATTGAAAATAAATTTTAATTTCATCAGTAAATATGTTTTATTTTGTATTAATACATACACATAAAATAAAAATAAAAATAAAATAAATGAAAGTGATTCCAAACACGATGTAGTACGGCAGTGTTTGAAAAAGGGAAAAAAAAAGAAGAAAGTGATGAAATAATAAATATATGATATTGTGCATGTGCGAGGCATTAATTGTTGGATATTTAGCTATTTTCCTATTCTAGTGGCACTTATAGCTAGAAAGTATTTTTTGTATTGTATAATAATTTAGAAATAATGATTTTAATTGTTTAATAAATTTAATTATTTTTCTATTCTACATGTTATTTTTGGCATTACTTGTACTAGTGGCACTTATGTAATTATTTTGCTAGTGGAGTTAATTTTCTTATTTTTATGATATGTCAATAACATCAGTTCAATATAGAAAAAAATTTTAATCGCCCTCTTCCTAGTAAAAAAAAATTGTATATTTTCAACATATATAGCATGCAGATTTTCAAACTACTTGTTAATCAGTAATTGTAGTGCTTGGATGATTAATTCAAACACTAATGAATGATAAATAAGCTACCATATATCATGATTGATGCGTGCTAGAAAATTCGCGGTGGTGGTGTAATGAATTATCGTCTTAGAGTTGCACTGAAATCTAGCACACACTCAGATAGAAGCTACTAGTAGCGACACCGGAAATTTTTATGTGGAAAACTAGTTGAAATAATTCACTGTATAATTTTGTGTAAATGAGTCACTCTTCTACTAAATTAAAGAATATTGAGTTACAAAAATAATCATTGTAAATATACAACGATGGTTCGTCGAGAATATAGTTCTTGATGAAAGTAGGCTATAAGGGTCGTAGTTGGTGGTTATGGAGACACTAGTTTATCGTAAATGTTATAGACAACGGTCATAGCGCCTGCTTATCTTATAAACATTAATTGAAATCCATGGTGGTAGTTGGTCATGCAAGCTGCAGATGATCTTTTTAGGAGCGTTGATTCGCCACTGAGGTCATAATAGGAAGTTGCTTCAGTTGTAAGCCACGTAGACCGTAGTTGGTCACCATATTTGTAGAGGCGAGCTACGATGACGTCCGTAGGCCACACATGCCAGAATCAAGAGTTACACCCATTGTAAACCACGCAGGCCTTAATTGGTCATGTAGGTTGTGGTGGTGAACGGTGATTCGTAGGCTGCGGGGGCCAAAATTGAAGGCTGCAGGAGCTATGAATCACGTAGACCGTAGTGAGAACCTGTGACAACGTTCTTAGGCTGCAGGGGCTAGAGTTGTGGCGAGCTATGAACCATGAATTCTAATTTTTTTGCCTCATTTGTGGGAAGAAAATTTGCTTAAAATATTTGAAGTTGAATAAATTAACTGGTTGCTACACGTCTATAACTCATAGGAATATATTGCTTATCCTTTTATTCTTGCATGATTGAGAGAAATTTTGGGCATATATAGATACAAAAGTGATGTTCGATTTTACATAATATTTTATGGAAAAATTTGACATATTTTATTTGATTTAAGAGGCATGTGAATTAATCATGTGAGGATAAGGGGATATGGACATGCCATGAGTTATAAATATATGTACTCATTAATTTTTTTCTTAAAGAGCACAAAGGCTCCATTTTATTATCACAAGAAAAAATTACAAAATAGGAATAGGAACCAACCTAAACCATATACAACTTACACCGAAAAAGAAAAATGGTTCATATCCCAAAAAAAGAAGAATACAACTCACAACACACCTAAACCTCACAAAAAACACTATATAGATAAATCCTTAATAGTCAAAGCTATGAACTCATCAGGAAATGTGACGAAAATCTGAGCTCTCGAACAAGTATATCCAAACTTAGCAGTCCAATGAGCCATAGAATTGTCTTCTCTTCGAACATGCGACCAAATCACATTCAGATTCGCTGTTAAAGCTCTAATTCTCTTCATCTGAATCAAACTACTCCAATGAGTCTCCATATCATACCTACAAAACAACTGCATCTGTTTCAGCTGTTAAGGAGAACACGTACTCATTAATTATATAAATTTTAGCTGATAATATTTTAAGCTAAAACTTTTCTTTTTAGTATAGATTTTATTTTGGGTTGGGATATAAATATAATTTTGCCATTTGCAAGTGTAGATTTAGAATGGCATATTATGCTGTTATGACTTCTATGTGCAGCATTTAGCAGTATGGATTGATATTCTAATTCTATAATATGTATGAAATAATACTTGGAAAATTATGTGCATGGATTCTAGCGGTATTGTGTTTCAATGAATCTCATGTTTGTAGGCAATGTAAGGTTTGTGATATTGTTTGTTATTAGCAGAAATATTTCATTTTTCATATCTAACATCTAAACTTTCATATTTACATAAATGCCACCCAAATTCATAATATTACATTAAAAATATCACTATTATTAAATTTTTGAAAAATGGAATATATCCTTTGATGCATAGATTTTAATTCCAAGGTATTATAAATGTAAATATTAAACTTTGGCGTTAGATGTGTAAATATATTATAAGAATAGTGCTATGTGTGTCAATTCTCTTTTTTATTCTTACTAGCGTGTTTGTTCACATATTTTTTTGCTTTTTTTTTTTTTGTTTCTAAATGAACTAACTTTTTTAAATATAAAATAAAATGTGTATGAGTTTAATATTTTTAAGAAAATAAATATCACCATCAAATTTATTTAATTTTATATCAACACTTAAATAGAATAAAAATATGATTCATAAATAAATAAATAAATAATAAACAAAAGTGATTCCAAACACCACTTAGTATGGTAGTGTTTGAAATTATTTAAAATTTTAATTGATTAATTAATTTAAGTCACATTTTAGTTAAAATCAAAATTAAACATTTCCTTGCAATGATGTTAAGATCATAGTCACATATTTAAAAAATGTAATTATTTAATGTGTAACTAAATTTTCATTGATATTTTTATAAAATTGTAACAAAATAAACATCTTTAATCACAAATATTTTTTATGCGTGCCAGAAAATTTGCAGTGGTAGAGTAATGAATTATCATCTTAGCGTTGCACGAGAATTAAACACACAAATAACAGAAGAGAAGTAAGCAGGGGGAGACACCTCGATTTTTTACGTAGAAAACCATTGAAAGAGAAAAAAATCACGGGGCCTAGCATAGTTGAAATAATTCACTATGAATGATGAGTACACAGATCCACTATGATTGTTGTGGAGGTAATAGTCCATTGTGAGTGTTGCAGATGACTGTTTCATTAAGTGTTGGTTAGCCAAAAAAATTGTAGTAAGCAGTTACGGGAGGTGTGGACCACATAAGTCGTAGTGGCGAGAACGAATGACGTTCGTAGGCCGCCGAGGCCGGAGTCGGGAACTGCTCGAGCTGTGAACCACGTAGGACATTGTTGACACATGGACCGTAATGATAAGCTCATGTCCCATGATGATGAATGATGGTGTGTTATTGGTGGTGATCGAAGATGATTGGTGATGATCGACAGTGACGGTTGACAGTGGATAGCGGCGATCGACGAGTGCCGACGACGGCACTGCGGTGGCCGATGGCGATCGACGGTGGTTGACGACGGTCGAGATGGTGCTAGACTTCAGCTCCTTCTTAGAGCTTCCAGCTCTCTCTGAAGCTTTTGACCCCCCTCATGTGAAGGATGGGGCTCTATTTATAGTGTTTTGGGTCTCATTAATGCATGAATATGAATCATTTTGTTCAGCCGGTCTGGAGAGCTTCCTCCAATCAAACAACGTTTACTGGACATTTGAGTGTCTTATTGATGTCAGAATTGAGTGATTTTGGGCTCGTTGAATTCATCATGTTGAGTCGTTCGATTCGAGTATAAACTTGTCATATTCGACAACCCTTTGATCTTTCAAATGTATACAGAAATCATTTAAGTGTGGTTCAATGGCTTGATCTGGGCTTGGTTTGACTCGGATTGGGCTAGCTTTCATATCATTAGGTTCGTCTCATCAAGCCGATCAGTTTGACTATAAGTTTGTTGAAATCGGAGCTCCGGATGACTTTTTATCAAGATTTGAATGTTTAATGCTTAAAATATCATTTTGAGATTCGTGTCATACCTTGAGATTCGTATCGGATGATGAAAATTTGTTGGTGGCGTACCAATTTTATTCATATATATATATATATAATTATGAAATTTCTTTTTGACAAAAAGATGTCAGTACGTACTACGTAGAACATATTTTAAAGTAAAATATAATCATATATTATATTTTAATTTTCATTATTCAAGAAAGATTCATTACATAAAAGTTAAAATTCTTCAAAAGGTGAAAAATTATGTTGGTGTTGCTGCCCAACACTAATGAGGGTTGTTCATTTTTTGATTTAAATAAAAAAACAGAATCACATAAGGCTCATTTGGTTTATTTGATAATTTGATTCAACAACAACAAAAAGAATAAGCCTTTATCCCACTAAGTGGGGTTGGCTACATGAATCCTCTTTCAATGTGTCTTACTGAGTGTCATGTTTTCATTTAATTCTAAAGGATTAAGTTCATTTTTATAAAATTTGCCCAAGTTTTTTTAGGTTCACCTCCATCTTTCTTAATATAAGTTGAGCCTAAAACATCTGCTCTCCTAATAAAATCATCGATAGTCGACATTTAATGTGACCAAACCATCTAGGACAACTCTCTCTAATCTTGTTTGCCAGTGGAGCTACAACAACTCTATCACGGATATATTCATTTTGCATTTTATCTCTAAATGTCAAGTCATTTATCCACCTAAGCATTCTCATCTCAACAACCATTTTTTATTAAATCTTAAGACAATCATACACACAAAAGCCCCTTTTTAACTCTAGATTGAAATTCTATTATCGTACCATGCTTTTTTTTTTTTGGGTCCAAAGCAATAATTATTCTCAATCCCGAAGCTTTCAACTTCATTGTTTCACTTTAAAGCTACACTTCTAAAGAAATGTTCTTATTTTTGGTCTCTTAGATTTTATGTCTTAAGTTTTAGCTTTTTAGAGAATAAGATTTTAGTTATTCTTTATTATTTTGTGAATATATAATTGAGTACATATTTAAATGTACTTTTAGAAATTTATGATTTTTACATTAATCTACTTAAAAGCATCATTTGATTCATAACTAAATAAAACATGTTGTTGGTATCCTAAAAAGATAATATTAATAACAAATAATATTCTATTAATTATAGAGAAATAAAAGCATGATTTACTAAACCCAAATGTACAACAAAGTCTTACTTGGATTCATAAGAAATTAATATATATTTGAATTATTTGAAGGTGGAGTTAATTTTCTTATTTTTATGATATGTCAATAACATTAGTTCAATAGAAAGAAAAAATTTAATTGTCAATCTTTATGGTAATATATATATATATATATATATATATATATTCAGCATACATGATTTCAGGGCATATTTAATTTCAACATAATTGTTAATTTGTAGTGTTTCATGATTCAAGCACTAATGAATGATAAATAAACTTACATAGATCAGGATATATTGTTTGCCTCTGCAAAATTATAAAGTGAAGATTATTTTGCTAAGGAGGCTATTAAAGAACCTCCTAACTATGAGACCTAACAATTATTGATATATTGCATGATGTAGTGTAGATTATTGACATAATAGACCACATAGAAGTGGCCAAAGAGAATGACAAAAGTGAGGGAGGACTCAATGGGACACATGACTCATGACAAGTTGTAAGCATCATAGAAGTTGTGTGAGGTGAACTACTAGATATACTTTAATATTATAACAAAACAATAGTTTGACTATATATTAATAATTTAAAGTAATTGATTTCACTCAAAATTTCATTAAATGTTAAAGAAATAAATTGATGATAAATTAGGCATGCCGTTAATTAGGGATGAAACAAGTATTATTCGAGAGAGTGGGCAAAATCAACAAGTATATATATTTTTTTAAGTATCTGACAAAAAAGAAACGTATCGGCTGTGGGGTAAAGGGATTATTGACTTGCATAAACTACATAAGAAAAAGATAATTGCCCACCATGAGCATGACCTGGTTCTGTCATGTTGAGACGGGGATGTACAATAAAAACCACTTTTCTCCGAGTCCTAACCTCCATCATTTTCTTAGTATCATTACTTTTGTGTGTGTGTGTCAATTTCACATTAAATATTTGTTGGATTACAGATAGAAGAGAAAAGAAAATGGCATGAAAATACAATATATAAATGTCTTAGTTGAGCTTCCAAGTGGTGCCGATCCAAATCAAACTCCACTGCGTATAATGTGGATAGCTGTCTCGAAAAAGAAATGAGATATTTGGGGTGTCAATGGGAATTATTACATAAGAATTAAGTACTTCAGCTTTACGAGTGAAGTAATATAATATAATAATGTACGCAAGATGTGTTGTGCACTCTACCTTTTAAATGTATATATATAATTATGTAATGATGTGTACTTATTTTGTACTCTATTTGAAAAAATTGTATAATGAGTATACAATTATGCAGTTACTATATAATTAGTGCATTGCAATATGTTCTCATAGTGGGCATGTAAAATTGAATGTGGTATCCACTCCCCGCGGGGTGACTTGCTCAACAACGATCGCATCATCCGCGGGACCGACAACAGTATCTATTGACATAAAATCAATAGTCAAGGCTCCATTAAGTGCACTAAGGAAATAGATACAAAAGACAATTCAAACTATATACCAAATATTTGTTCTCATTAAGATATGGTGTAAGAAAAAAGATCCTCACTAGCTTTCCCTTACCTCTTATGAAAAGCGACGGCAATAAAGTGAAAAATCGGATCGAAAAATTGCAAACCATAAAATAACACATAGGTTTATGTGGTTTGGATAATTTGCTTACGACCACGGAGCTGTAGAGGATTTTAGAACTTCGAGAAATTACATTGTCGAACGCCTCGACGTTTACAAGAAAACTTTCTCTCTCTTTCTCTCTTCCTTTCTCTCTGTTAGCTCTCAAGAGGACTTGACTTAACACTTATGACAGACCAAATGAGGCTATTTAAAGAAAACGGGAGAGACGTAGGTCGAGAGAGGTAGGTGGGAGAGAGGTAGCTGGGAGAGAGGTAGGTGGGACGTGGTAGGTTAGATAGGTATGTCACAGGCTCCACGTAACAATTATCCCACTTGGAGAATGAGCCACTGATTACTTCACCTACTAGCTAAATCATCTGCTGGCAGTACCAAGCTTTCCCTAAATCATCATATCCTCCACTTTCCTTCACTTATGCAACTCATGGCTCATGCCTTCACATTGGAAGACCAACTAAAGTCGAGCACAACTTCAATTTTTCAAGAGTAACACCCTTAGTCGACATATTAATGTCAACATAATCTTGTATCTCCAAGCACTTTCCTGGGTTACTCCTACATCAGCTTACAACTCCCACTTCATGGGTAGTATCCTGCCTCAGCTGAAAGCCCTTTTCAACAAGTCCAGCCTTGTACATTTTACTGTTATCAAGCGCAAACTGCATATTACACCTACTTGTTGTGAAATGCATTCTTCACTGGTGGAAGTTTTGTCAGTTTCCAAGTCTGATTCCTTGTCAGGGAATCTGTTTCCTCCTTGGTCAGCTCTTACTTGCTAGAATTCTCATCTTGGAAGATTTCTTTATAGCTCTGGCTCATGTGACCAAGTCTGCAATGCCGCAGATCTATTGTGCTCTCTACAACTGTAGTAGCAACATTGTTGAGTAAACCTGTAGTCATTTATAGTGTGTCAGTTTTCTTACCCCAAGCCAGTACTAATGCTACTTTGGTAACCTTCGAGGTGCTGTCTGAGAACACTACTGAATGATCAGCTTATTGAGTTGTCAGACAAAAATAAGGTATTTCTTCAACTGAGGAACGTGCTTCACCTTTTGCAAAGTCTATTTGCTCTTGTTAGGGAGTGCAATATCAACGTCTCTTATCCTCACCTTGTCCAAAGCTTTTCCATCAGTCAGATATATCTTCCCAAAGTTACCTGTAACATAATTTTGCATTAACTCACGGTGGGAAGATGTATGGAAAGAAGCCCCTGAATCTAGTATCTAATTATCAATAGAACTGTGAGCTATCAGCAATAATGCATCATGTATTTCTTCAGTTACCACATTTGTGTTATCATTCTCATTCTTATTAGGATTCATGTTGCTCGTTTTAATGTGGACAGTCTTGTCACAATTTCAACAGGTTGTCTGCTGGCCAGACTTTAATTTTGATCTTCTTCTGTTTGAGTTTCTGTCTTATAATCTCCCTCTAGAATCAGCATTCAGGCCTCGTCAGAATCCTTTCTACGCACCTCCTCAGCTAAAATCAAATCACGAATATCATCATATTTAAACTTAAAATTACCTGCAGAACTGTTAATTGTCATCCTAATGGCTTCTCAACTATTTGGCAATGAAGCCAGCAATATCAGTGCATGTATCTCATCATTAAAATTAATTTTAACATACGACAACTTATTTGTGATAGTGTTGAAATCATTCAAGTGTTGAGCAACATACACACATTCCGTCATCTTCAAGTTGAATAAATTATTCATCAAGTGCACCTTGTTATTCGCCGATGGCTTTTCATACATACCTGATAAAGCCGCCATGAGATCCGCAGTAGTCATCTCCTTGATAACTTTGTGGGCGACTGATCTCGACAGAGTTAATCAAATAACCCCCATAACTTATCGATCCAACGACTTCCATTCTGCATTGTCCAACTTTTCTTGCTTCTTTCTCAGTAATAGAAGATGAAGTTTATTCTTATAGAGGTAGTTCTCTATCTGCATCCTCCAGTAACAAAAAATTTGTGTCATTAAACTTCTCAATCCCTGATGTCATCACTTCGTCTCCGCTTATCGTTTTTTCATAGATCTGAACCAAAGCTCTGATACATGTTGTTATGAAAAACAACGACAATAAGGTGAAAAACCAAATCGAAAATTTGTAAACCAGAAAATAGCACACAGATTTACGTGGTTCGACTAATTTGCCTACGTTCACAAAGCTGCAAAGGCTTTTAGTACTTCAAGAAATTACACTGTCGAGTGACTCGACATTTATAAGAAAACTTTCTTTCTCTTTCTTAGCACTCAAGAGAACTTGGTTTAGCACTTATGACAGGCCAAAAGAGGCTATTTAAAGAAAAAAAGAGAGAGGTAGGTGGGAGAGAGGTGGGTGGGAGAGAATTAGGTGAGACACGATAAGTGAGGTAGATAAGTCACAGGCTCCATCTAACATTACCCTCCACCCCACGAAAGAAAAGCCGTTATTTTTCAGTCAAAGCTATGTCTGAACTTCAACCGACACCCCCTCAAGGCCTCCTTAGGGAACCACCACCCCCACAACAACCTAAACAAATATATTTTTTTCCTTCGATAGGAACGTCCACCTCCAACGGATGCACTATAGCACAGGCGCCAAACGGTTTCCAGCTCTCTTCACAACTCTTTCCTATAATGAGCCCACAAGGAAACTCAAAGACCAGACTCACTTCTCGTGCTCCTCAAAGAACGACTTCTGCAGAACCCTCTTATTGTTTAACCCCCCTGCGGAGACCTCACACCCCCGCTTCCGCTTGGAGTCCAGTTTGCGAGCCTTTGCTCGCATGTCACCCAGAGCCTTGAGGAGGGCATCCTTGTGGCATGTAACGCTCCTTCTCCATACATGATAGTACACACAAAAGGAGGACACAAGTTTCCATGAGAAGGAGAGAGAAGGAAAGGGCAGAAACACACCTTATCCCGTGGCCTACTTATAGCAGGTCGAGCACAAAAATCCAGAAAAGTTCATTATTGTGCAAGCAGAGTATCAAGTGAGTTTGTCTATTTTGGGGTCCATGTGCTCCCAAGGGCATGTATTCCACTTGGTTAATTACATCTTAGGATTGCTCAAGAATACTCTTGATCTAATGAGTTATTCTTACATTGATAGTGATGACTAACACAAGGCTAAATTGATACATTTATAAACTCTGACTAAAATAGTCATCATGAGAACTATTTTAGCCTATATTAATAGAGTCTGGGAACTAAATTGATACTTTTATAAATTATCTTAATATTCAGGGGACTATTTAAGCATTCTAAAGAAATGTTTGCATCTTGTTGTTTGATGGTAGGGCGACCATAATGCATTCAATGAATGCAGAATTAATCACAAAAAATTACTATGCGCTCATATAAAGCTTATAAAGTTTGCCTCCATGCCTCCATGCAGAATCGCATTTTAATTTGCGGTCATTAATTCTCTTTGAGTCCTCTTTTCACGATGGGAAGGAGTTGAATTGTTGAAGTTATATGTTCTGCCATTTTGGATTAATAACGCTTAACATATTCAACTGAATAGCGTTCATTCCGCAAGAAACTTCAAACAGAAAATGAGACAAGACAGATTTACGTGATTTAACAAATTGTTTATGTTCATGAAGTTGCAGAGGATTTTATTTCTTGAATGGTTGAACCGGCAATCTTTTAATTACAAGGAATTGATTCCACCTACTATCTCTCCTCGGCCACGGATTTGAAGCAGCCCGTAGCACCTGCCTCTTCGCCGGTATACCGCCCCGCAACTACTTCGTCTGCACTTGCCTCCAGTCGAATGCCGGTGTTCTAGCCGCTGATGACTCTTCCAACCAATGTCGAAGTCCAGCCTCTGATGACTTCAACCACAGTAGAGGGCGGTCAAGACCAAGGAAGAAAGGAATATTTGCCATAAGTAAGGAATTTAAAGCTATAGCAAAATCAAATAGCTGTCATAGATGTTGAAACTCTCAATAGGAGAGAAGTGGATCGGGCTCCACAACACTCAACACTTGTAGCAACATTGAATATTTCATGTGGTTTATCATACATTTGAAACCTTAAGGTTCCAGTCAAATCAGATAGGCATTGAAGCTGCTATCATTGCAACCCAGTCCTTGTTAAGGGAATAAATTCTTATTGCCAACTGCTAACTTATAGCAAATTAAGGTAATAAATGGAGTTCAAGAGAATAAATGGAGGTGCTTTGGAAGAATATGAAATCCTTAATTTCTAAGTAACTTGAGTTTGGAGTTATTCCTCAAGTCTAAATGAATTTGGTAGAATAAGGAAGTCACAACCATGAATAGAAGGAGGGTAAATGCAATGGTCGAGGATGTAATCAAAGCCATGTGAGTACTTAGACAAATGACCTTTCATGATGGAAGAGGTTAATGATAATCCATACGTTGTTGAAGCAATTTGTAGAATGCAATCTCCTACAACTACAACATGAGCGGGTATCTTGCAATAGAATGCCGAAGCTCGCCTTGAAAATAAAATTACCGATCTAACTTTATGGAGACATCAAATGATGATGAAGCAAGAGTCCTCCAGAATTCTTTTATTCTAAGATGAAGAATTTAATCATGGAGAGGCTTGGCATCTTAACTTCAGAATGAATAATCGTGCGTGTGTGAATGAGTGGCTTTCCATGGCATTGACAACTTCGGAGATTCCTCCTTAATACAAGTACTACGTTAAAAAAATAAAATAAAATAAAAATATTATAAAGATAAGAAAACTTATATCTATCTCCAATGTGAACTATATACTTAATATGAAATGCTGTTGTGAAGATTGCAGCGGAATAAAACAGGAATCGACACAAACTAGAAGAAGAACACAGAGATTTAACGAGGTTCGGCAAAGAATTGTCTACGTCCTCGGGAGCGAGCGGCGGTTTCACTATTTCAGAGGAGTTTCATCACATCCCATAGGGTTACACATATATATAGACATATACAAACCCTCAGATAAAATTACAATCACGCCCTCGCTCCTCCCAACCCCTTTATTCCAAGAGACACTCCTTTTCACCAGAAGACACACATCTTCACCAAGAAACTCCAACTCCCTAGATATGAGCCATATCTAACAAATGCAACCAAGACGAGCATTGGAAAATTTCATTAGAAAGGGATAGATCCTTTACAATAAGAGATGTGCTAGGAAAACTCATATTATGAGTCAAAGCGGCAAAAAATAAGATCGTTCCTCTTAACTTCAACACCAAATTTGAGAAGTGTTTCAAGTCATGGAGGTGGTATCTACTCCTCGGGCACCTAAACTTTATCAGAAATAAAAAAAACTAAGGTTTGCATGGCTACATTCTTACCTTAAATTGAAGCAGCAAATCAAATGTTTGAATCCCATACACTTAGTTCAATATATAATATTTCACAGCATTTATGTTTTCACTGTGAAAATTAAATCTGATATGCATCACATTTGATAAATGAAATCACTCATAGACAAACGACTTAACAATTTAAAATAAGAACAACTATAAAAAACACTGAAGGTAGAATTAGGCCTTTCGCCCACATAAGAGGATCCGCCATAAAATTTTTTCACATCTATGAAGCATTCGAAGGAGAGAATATTGCATCCGGACTCCGGGCACAAATGTGACAAGTGGGTCTCACTGTAATACACTAGTTGTGTGCTTTTTAAAAAGTTGTTGGGCCCACTTGCTAGTGACAAGTTTTAACTATACTCCGGACGCAAAGATACAATAATTTTCCATTTGAAGAGCACGCATCCAACAAACTTGCACAAATAATAATTAAAAATATTTTGAAATTTGTTTCATTACTTCATATCTACTAATCCTTACATGTCTCAGGGACTCTATTTATAATTTAAAAAGAACATAAAATAGGTAATCTTCTTAGAATTTGTCAAGATATATTCAAATACATAAGGTTTCAATGCATCCTTCTAGAATTCTAGCTTTAAATTTTTTTTTATTAGAGTCTATTCCTTGATTTGATTCTAAGATACACCAAAAACAACAAATTAAAACAGCATTGAGATATTATGAATCCAAATCGTAGGATACAGAGATGATAACAAGACGGATAAATTTTCAGATAGGAAATGTAGCCGGCAGGTAGAAATTTCTATATTGAAGAGGTGAAATGATGACAGTACATGGAGATAAAAGAAGGAAATCATGTATTCCAACTGGCAATAGTGGAACAACAGAAATAGAGGCAGTAGTTGGGAAAAACATTGGATAAATAAGCAGAGCAATGACAAGTAGAACAATGGCATTGGTGCGAAGTACAAATAATAACAATTCATATCATAGCAATGATTTTAAATCCCATATATGCTGACTTGAAATTCAATATGCATAGTTGAAACCTTCCGGTTTTGAACTAAATCTATTAGAATACTGCAAATATTATAGTGCGCATCATGTTCATGTCAGAGCCATCATCTTGGTCACTTGAAATGAACTAGAAAACATAAACTTAGAATCGCATAAATTTAATTTCCAACAAAAAGTTAAGCAAATCTGAGTAGATTATTATACTTATGTAAGTTAATTTATGAAGAAGCATGCCATCCCATGGCTTAATGAACCTATGACATCCAACATCAATAATGGGCACAATCTCTGTAAATAAATTGGCCTTTGAAACATGATGAGTAGATTTATTTAGCAAGATGCACAATTGGATGCAAATTTATATGGAGATAATTGAAAGAAAATAATCTATGGTATTGAAAATAGCTTTTTGAAATAAACTCAAACGGGATACATTGAAGTTTGAAAAAATACCTTCCAACATGTCTCACACCCTCCTTTAAACGAATGAATGTATGTCAACCACTTCGAGCATGCCTAATAATTTTTTATTGATTGTCTTTGATAAATATATGTTGAGGATACATTTAAGTTATTCAGTTGTAATTCTTAATGATGTACATATTATTGATTGTCTTTGATAAATATAGTTTGAGGATACATTTAAGTTATTCAGTTGTAATTCTTAATGATGTACATATTAAACCGCTATCAAGTTTTTCTTTTATGAAATATCTATTAACTTCAATATATTTTGTTTAGTCATATCGCACTGAATTATGTATAATATTGATGGCGACTTGCCATCACAATAGAACCTCATAAGTCTTTTTTCATTTGATCTTTAAGTCGGGATAATTTTTAGTCATAGTTATTTATAGATTCCTAGTATCATGGATTTGAATTCAACTTATACGCTAGATCTAGCTATATTATTTATTTTTTGAAAATATTATAACAAATCACATAATACATATGTATTTACATATCTAACTCATAAACTTTCATATTTACATTTATAATATTTTAGTGTCATAAGCTTATATTAGAAAATGTGCATTTCACTTTTTAAATGTTAGTGATCTTAACCATTTTCAGTGTTATGCATGTTAATATGACGTTTAGGTGTTAGTATGTAAATATATAAGGATTGTATGGTATGTAAAATTTCAGTACCTGAATAACATGCAATGTACATAAGGGTTCAAAGGCACATCACTAGATGTTCAGGTTATTCAATTTGCAAGCGCTCTGAATCTAACTTAATGAAACGAAATAAATGCTGTTAAATGTAAGCCATAGAAGTACAGGAGGAGATGCCATGAAAACGAGAGTGAGGCGACTTAATTTAAAGCAAAATTAAGGCGAGGTCAGTTTCTTAATTGACTATTCTAGTATAAGGCATTTAATTTTATACCTACTAAATTTAATTAATTTTGTATTTAATTTTAAGTAGTTCAAGTTCTTAAGGCAGCTGAAAATATTGCATTTAATATTTGGGACATATATATATGCAAACCACACAATTTCTAGGTATTTACATATCTAATCCCATCATATTTATAACAATTAAATTTTTACCATTACATCAAAAATATTATTATTAACTCTTGAAAAATAAAATACAAAGTATATTTATGACATTAGAGTATAACAAGTATAAATATCAAATTTTGGGTGTTATAAGTTAAGGGCGGAACCAACATGATTTTTACAGTGGTCAAAATATGACGCCACATTATTTTTCTAATGTTGGTTCAACCCATATACCTGGAAAAATATCACATCATGAGTGCTGATGCAAAAATGCATTAAGATTTCTATTAATGTTTGTCACATATACAATCCAGCTTCATTGTGTATTAAATTATTTAGTTTTTTATATTCTCTATTATTCCTTAAACAACTAAAATTATTTTTTAAAATATTATATTTTTAATAAAAATGTATTATTTTTATTTCAAGTCAACATAGAAACACAGCATCAGAACAGCTGTAAAGCTATGCCAAATCAATATTGGATGTACAGAATTCAATTGCTTCGCTTTCTCTCATTATTCCCTTTAGATTTTTCTTTACACAACTCAAAAATAGACAAATGAAAGCAAGAATCAAAGCGGCATTTACATACATTAAACTAATTTCTTATG